>JAPKLW010009515.1:0-12181 GCA_026898455.1 Plectranthus barbatus | reverse complement strand
TCGATCCCTTCACACTGCCTGTAACCTTTGGCGACTAAACGAGCTTTATTTCTGACCACGGTGCCATTCTCATCTCGCTTGTTCTTGAAAACCCACTTGGTGCCAATCACTGACTGATGTGATGGCCTCTCCACCAAGTTCCAAACATTATTGCGAGTGAATTCTGCAAGCTCCTCTTGCATGGCATTAATCCAATCAGCAGATTCTAGCGCAACTCCTATGGAAGTAGGTTCCATTTGAGAAATAAAGCAACTCAGGAGCGCACTGCCGTGTCGAGTCTGGACAGAACCTTCCGGATCACCGAGAATAGCATCAGTTGGGTGATCCCTCAGCCATCTGGGAGGACCAGCGATTGCTGGTGCCGGCTGTGAAATAGGTCCTTCTGTCCTGATAGCTGGTGCTTCCACATTTTCACCAGTCGGAGCTGGAACTGCAACTGGCAGTTGACCTTCACCAGTCGGAACTGGAATTTCAACTGGTGGTTGACCTTCGCCAGTCGGAACATCTTCCTCAGCTCCACTGACTGACTGACTTCCCGAACCTTCACCAACATTGACAGTATCAGCTGGTATCTCCATTCCAGCTGGTTCATCGTTGTCTTCTGGCTCAAAGATTCCAGTCGGAATTCCCCCTTGATTTTTGCTAGATCCACTCAGGGAGATTGAGTGTAAGGTCTCAGCAAGGTCATTTGCATCACCGACCCTCTCAGGTTGCTGATGGGCACCTGAGGGAACTGGTTGTGAAGATGATCCAGTCACAGGTCTAGTCGAACCAGTTGGTTGAGCATCGGAAGAATTCCTGCCCAACTGGTCGCTGACATCCTCGACCTCAGGAACATCTTCAGCCAGTTGACGTAAGGTCCTGCGCACTAAAGTAGCTTCATCAAAAACAACATTGCATGTTATTTCCACAAGCTGGGTAGTCTTGTTAAATACTCTATAGCCCTTGTGAGAGGGATGTCCATATCCGACAAACACACCCTCATCAGCCTTAGGCGAGAAAGCATTTAACTTCGACTTCCCGTTATTATGGATATAACATGGTGAACCGAATGCACGAAGATGAGCTATAGAAGGCTTACGACCAAAGTACACTTCGTAGGGAGTTTTCTGGAGTCTGTCGTTGATCCCGCTTCTATTCTGAGTGTAGCAGGCAGTCACCAACGCTTCTCCCCAGAAACTCTGTCCCAAGCCGGACTCAGCCAGCATGGACCGGACCGCTTCTTTCAGCGTCATGTTCCTACGTTCTGCCAGTCCATTCTGCTGCGGTTGCCTTGGAGTAGATCTCTCATGCTTGATCCCGGCCTCCGCGCAAAAATCCATCAGCAGACTGTTGCAGAATTCAGTCCCATTGTCTGATCGAATTCGCTTTACCACAGCTTCTCTCTGTTTCTGAGCTTGGATGATCAATTCTGGAAGAATGATCTTCACCTCATCCTTGGTTCTGAGAAGCTTTACCCAGGTATAGCGCGAGTAGTCATCGACTACCACCAGCGAATATCGTCTTCCTCCAATGGTTTGCGGTGTTACTGGTCCAAACAGGTCCATGTGTAACAACTCGAGTACCTGACTGGTACTGGGGCAGACTGGCGACTGGTTCTTGAAGGACTTCCTAGTTTGTTTGCCTTGCTGGCAAGCTTTGCAAATTCCTTCCTTCTTGAACCCGCCCTTGGGAAGACCAT
The DNA here is from genome assembly GCA_026898455.1 of Plectranthus barbatus. Lineage (NCBI taxonomy): Eukaryota > Viridiplantae > Streptophyta > Magnoliopsida > Lamiales > Lamiaceae > Plectranthus > Plectranthus barbatus. The sequence goes on along the minus strand of JAPKLW010009515.1, from coordinate 10,500 downwards.
CTACAAGATCATGCTTGGTTAGATAATTAATAGTTTTGAAATTTAGATGACTTAACCTTTTGTGCCACAGCCAGTTAGTTTCCATGGAACTGGTGGCTACAAAGCATGTATCAGTCTTCCCGCTTTGCCAGTCAACAACATAGAGACCTCCTTTCCTGACACCTTTCAGCTTGGTCTCGCCAGACTCTTCATTCTTGATCTGGCACCCTGATTTGTCAAACACAATGGTATAACCATTGTCGCACAGCTGACTGATGCTCAGGAGGTTGTGCTTCAGATTGGTGACAAGGGATACATTCACAATTCTGACATCATCCTTCTCGATGCAACCCTTGCTGATAACTCTGCCCTTGGAGTTATCACCAAAAATAACTGGAGGTCCTCTGACCTTGGTGAGCTCAGAAAATAGGAACTCCTCACCAGTCATATGAGCCGAGCAACCACTATCTATGATCCACTCGCTCGATCTCTGAAGCTGTGTTGCATGATCCTGTTCCTGCAAGAAAATGAAATTATTTAGGTCCCCGATCATCAGCGGGTCCTGCAGGGTTAGATCTCTGGATCATTCCTTTTGGAATCCAGACTTGAGTAATCTTCAGCTCGGTGTTACCCTTGCTGACATCACTTGTGGCCTTTCCCTTCCTTTTAAAATAATGCATGGATTTGTTTTTGGAAGGTGTGGCTGTGTGTGCGGTTCCTCTGGAAGTATCCTTCCTCTGAGGATGTCAAAAATTTCTTTCCGACCGCTTGTGTTGCCTTGGTGGTCTCTGGAACTGTGGACCACGATGATTAGCCTTCCCAGCCCTTGAGAAAAGATTTTGATTGGGCTCAGGCCTCCGATAGGTGTTCCTCCTATCGGGAAATATCCTTCTCTCAGTATTCCGCTGAGATTCGGATCCCTTGTAAGCATGCTGGCAACTGGCATACTTGTAAGGTTGGGCGTGGAATCTCTGGACAGCTGGTGCTGGCTGTCGGATTCCACTGGCAGCTGACGCTGACTTCCTTGCCTTAGAATAATTCGGCTTAGTCTGCGTCTTCGGGTATGCTGGCATCCTGTCAGCAGAGGATCTTGCCAGTTGAGGATTTTGTCTTGATGACTCACCTATGTATCTGGACTTATGGTTCCTATGCTGATCAGCCACACGGGACTGACTGGTATTACCAGCTGGTGCTGATGCATTTACCAGTTTGTCCTTACCCTTACCAGTACTGATTAGTTCGGGCTGATTTATGCTCAAATCTTTTGTAAATCCCAACCCGGACTTATCAGAAGGCTTTCTCCAATGAGATAGAGCCTTTTCCAAATCCTTTGAGCCTTTATTCAAAAAATTTATTCTATTTTCTTGCTCCAGAACGAGATTGTGAAAATTATCTCGCTCAGTTTTTGTAATTTGAAAATTTTGGAGCAACTCAAAGTGAGTCTTTTTCAAAGTGGCTAGCTCTTCACTGACTGACCTCGATTTCTCAATCTCCTTGGTCAAAATAGAAACTTTATCTTTCAGCGAAGTATTTTCGCCAGCCAAGACATTCTTTATTTCATAAAATTTTAAAAATTCTTTTTGAAGAATGTCTATAGTGACAGCTTCTGAGTCGGAGCAACGCGACTCAGAATCGTCTAAACTGATAGAAGGCATGATATGCATTGGGGAAGCTGATGATTGTACCTGATCATCAGCAGCAAGTGCCTCTTCACTGTCAGCACTTCCTTCAGCTGACTCCTCGCCAAAAGCTGCCATGAGTGCCAGTAGAGCTTCCTCTTCTGACTCCTCGTCTGACGCATACTCCCCATCATCATGGTCGGGTATGTCAGGCACTTCAGTCCTGGTCAGCATAGCCTTGGCAACGGCCTTGGAGGCGCGCTCTTCAAAGAGCTTCTTTAGCCTTTCCCGCTCATTTTTGTCCACCTGTGGACATTCAAACTTTAAATGATCAGGGGATTGGCACTGGTAGCAAGCACGGGGAGCTCTCTTGACGAATTTTCCGTCAGTTGAGCTCAGAGATACTCCCTGCTTTGACTTGGCTTTCTCCAGAAGGACAGCCAGTCGTTTCATCTGATGCTCAAGTTCTGCGATAGAGCTCTCGCCGTCTTTTGAGTTAGATCCCGATGTGACTGGGATCCCTTTCGGCTGGTTGTGCTGGGCAGCAGATCTGTCAGCATGGAAGGGCTTCTTGTGCTTCCACTTGAAGTCCTTCTTGACGAAGTAAGCTTTGTCTTGAGCTTTGATGCTGGGGGATCCGATGTTCCGGATGGCCTCATTCTTGTTCACCATCTGGATGTCCCACTCATGTGCCTGCAACTGAGCAAATAACTCCTTGGGAGTCATCTTGGACAGGTCCTTCTCCTTCAGAGCTGTGGTCTTCACGAACCAGTCCTCCTTGGGCATCTTGGACAGGATCTTGGCATTAAGATCTTCATTTGAATACATCCTGTCCAGGGACTTTAGCTCGCTGACGATGGCGTTGAATCTCGCCTCCATCTCCTTGATGGTTTCTCCAGGCAGCATCTGGAAGGACTCATACTTGTCCACTGCAACCTGCAATTTGTTGCGATTCATTTGATCAGTTTCCTGACATAGATTATCAAGATAATCCCATACTCCCTTGGCATTGTCAAACTGGAGGGCTTCTTCCATCAGCGACTCTGGAAGAGAAGCCAGGATTAACTCGTGAGCAATGGAATCCAACTGATTCCGCTTCCTGTCCTCAGCATTCCATTCGTCTTGGGGCTTTGGGATCACAGCTGCTGGACGATCTCCTAGCTGATGCTGAATCTTGGTGATCTCAATCGGCCCTGTCTCCAGCACATCTTTCATCTCTGGATGGATGCTCTTTAGAGAGATGAGCGACCTCTTCCGCCATATATCATGCTTCACAGTCTTGTAATCGAGTAGCTTCGGATTATTCATCTTGATGTACCTGAGCTAATCAAACAGACAAACAAATAGAGCGCAAGGAAACGCGGATCACGGTCCTAAGCGACTCAGATACGAACGGTCTATAAGAACCGTCCGCTCTGATACCACTTGTTGGTCCCGGATTATCAGGGTATAACTTGGCAGCGGAAACTGTGTTAATTCGTTTCTTGCGCTCTGCTGGTTACTCAACTGACTGGGACCTTGTCAGCTGGTAAGTCAACTGGCACTCTGAGTACTCAGCTGACTGGCAACTGGCTCGTCAGCTGGTAGCTCAAGACTTAGAATATTTTAGGTCTTGTTTGCACAGTTATATCAGTTTTCAGATATACACCAGCACTTGGGTGCTGGGTTTTAAATCAGTATGAAATGCAGAAAGCTGATAAATGACAAAGGATTTATAGTGGTTCGATCAACTGATCTACGTCCACTCTCCAGTCGTAGCACTGGAAATTTCACTAAGAGTAATCGGGTACAAGCGTCCTACGATCTATCTCTAGCTGGTGAATGCCTCGTCCACCAGTTCACTAGATCAACTGCTCCCGGCCTTGTCCTTCTTCAACTCTGATCAGCTATTGGAGTGCGAGCACGTCACTTCAACCTCCTTAGCTGACTGCGTGGGTGTTTAGTTCTCCCAAGAACGTGTCTTCTCAATACGGCAAAAAGCCCGTAATAACTCAAGTGCTGGCTGGCACAAGAGCTGCTGTGAACTTCCTCGGAAGAGAAAGAACACCAAAGAGATCAATAACTTACAAGCTGGAAGCTTGAAGTCTCGTGTTTGAATAAATCAACACACGGATAGCCTTTAGAGAGGCCTCGAAAGTGTTTTGCTTGCTTGCAATAAAGTTTCTGACTTTCGGTAGTTGAGCGAGAGTATTGAATGTTGATTGAGCAAGCGCGCAAGCGTCTTAAATGTTGGTAGCTCCGACCTATTTATAGACGCAGGATCCCATTCAAATTTCTAGCCGTTTGGACTCATCCGGAAAAGGTCTTTGTCCTCGCATGTCCTTCTGACGGCGGCAGGTAGGAATTTCCGGAAAGCGCCATGCTTTTGTCCACTTTATCTGACATTGATCTCTTTATGTTAGAACGGCACTATTCGTCAGTACGAGGAATCGGAACTGGTGTCTTGAACTGATAGACTTTAAGGTATCCTCCCTTAAGTCATACTTTGTCAGTTTATTCCTCATACGAATCTTCTTTTTGTCTCTAAGACTCTGGGAGAGCGAATCTTGAATTCTGCTGGTAACATCCGACTGGTAGAACATACTGGTGATCTTGTGCTGGCAGTCTCTGCTGGTGACTTGCGTTGGCACAATCTAAGTCTACCAATATGTCTGATGTTAACTCTTGGAATCTCCCATGACTGGTGGCTTCACCGCTGGTGAACAGTGTCAGTGAGAACACCTATTCTGCTGGTAGGATTTGTCAGCCGCCTGCTAGTGAAATCCTTCCCAACTGGTGAACAGTAGCCAGTCATTAGCTCTTCTCATGCTGATGAACAGTGTCAGCACGAGTCTTGTCAGTCGCTTGCTGGTGAGACTTCTCTCAACTGGTGAGTACATCTCATGCTGATGAACAGTGTCAGCATGAGTCTTGATCAGCTGCGACTTACAACTCAATAGACCTAAACAGGACTTTACATTTGAGATCTAGAGCTATTCTAGAGACAAACTGACGCTGGTAGGACTTAGGATTTGATCCACCAAAACACCAAAACTAGTATCTAAACAAGTAGCTACTGGGGAGAGGAAACTTAGCCAAATTTCCCAACAATTTCCCCCTTTTTGGTGCGATCAAAGCCTAACCAGCGAGCACTCAGCTGGTGAGGAAAGTTACAAAGTATCTCAGGGTTTTACAAAATAAACCTATCAGATCTAAACCCATGAAACCACTTCCTCACATCAGCTCTAACTAAAATCTTCCCCCTCAAACAAAGAGGGATATTGCTCGTTTAAAATATGAGAATTGAGATCATAGCAAAAAGATTTAAAGTGTGTGATACGAGTGCTGGTGCTGATTACACTGGAAGTGTAAGTTCAGCTGGTAAGTAAATACTCAGACAATTGTTGGACAATGAGGAATTGTCATCAACTTGTCAGTAATCAATCCATTAATATGTTGCAGTTACAAGTACAGGATAGAAAACTGACTAGTCTAGAGATACAAATACTTACAACAAAATGAAGAAGCTAGACTATGGCTGAGAAGATGATCCTGGTGATTGAGTTCTGCTGGTTAAGGACCTCAGGATCTCAGTGAGCGCTGCCATATCTTGTCTGCTCTTCTCCCTTTCCTCAGCAGCTATCCTCCTCTCCTCTTCAGCAAGACGGGCTCTCTCAGCCTCAGCACGTGCTCGCGCACTTTCCCCCTCTTGGATCCGCGCCAAAAAGGAGGACACTCCAGCGGTGAATGACTCCATTTGTTGAGTCATCTCGGTTTGGAAGCTGGCAAAGCGCTGGTCCATCCTGGCATCAATGATTGCAAGAAGCTGCGCAGGGGGATGGATCTCGGAGATCGGCTGTGCTGATACTTCAAGGGAAGAGGAAGGTACATCAGTTGCGGAAGGAGCCGCTGCTGGTTCAGATGCAGTTGATATTACCATCGGGGCAAGCTCCTCCGCTGGTGCTGCTGCTGGCTCCAAGACTGGTGCATCAGCTGCTGCTGACTCCTCGGCTGATACAGCAGCTGCTGGCTCTGCTACTGGCACCGCAGCTGGAGCTGGCTGGACTTCTTCAAAAACGGGTGGGGCTGTGAAATCCACCACTTGCCAGTCCATATGATCAGGGACGAGATCGCCCGAGACAATTGGAACAGGAGGGACGGCAAGGGTCAGCCACAAACCACGAGAAGGATCCTCCTCCACAATGTGGTCTACCAGCAAGGCGCAGGCAGCCATGTCGAACAGGATAGCATGATAGGGAGGGATCCTTGGGAGGGTAACCAGTACTTTGAGGCGTCGGAGCGCGTACGTCGGCTGGTACCCCCGACTGGTGACTCGGAACTGGAGGAAAGGTAACTCGACCTTTTTTCCGTGGCGGGAGGCCGGAGCTTCCAGTCAGCTGCCTATACTCTGCAATCTTCAGCAAGCGGCGCTGGATCCTCCTTGTAGACAGCTGCTGGGGGCACTCAGGATCAGTGCCCATGAAAGCATTAGCCCACTCCTCCTCCGCTCTCCAGTAGCCAAGACCCAGCCTGGCATAGAGAACCGCCCGCTTCTCCACAGTCAGCAGGCGCTGGCATCTATCAAAAATCCGCTATCTCCGGAACTCCAGACATAGTTCCGGATCCACCCTCCAGAGCCTTCGGTAGCTGGATATCATCTCGTCATTGACGGCATTTTCCACCTCCACCGTGATGTTCTCAGCATACTCATAGAGAATGGAATTGAAATATTCCACTGGCTGCAGGGGCAGGCACCAGTCAGAGATTCTGGAGGCATATACCTACTGGTGGGGGAGTCCGCTGAAGGGTATGATGTTGAATGCAGATGGCTCTGGCACTCTTGAATTATGAAAAGCCATCTCCCCGCGCTGCTCCCACCGGTGCACCCCTGTCACTCGAGCCTGGAAGGTATCCTCATCAACCAGTTGATGCTCTTGGATGCAGAGCATATAAGGGCGCCTTTCAGTTCGTGCACGCCTAACTGGTGGTGTAGAGAATGCTGCTGGTCGCCCGGAAGTTGATGTCGAGGCATCTGTGGATCGGGGGCGACTGGCAGGATGATGAGCCTTATCATCAATGTCTGGGAACAGATCCCTTGGCTCCATCCTCTGTACCATTGAGTGATGAACCACCTCCGCAGCTGGCTCCTGTTCTGGCTCCTCAGCCCTTGGTTCCTCTTCATCCTCGGATTCAGAACTGACATCCGAGAAGCTCGCCAGTTGTACCGGGGTGGTCGCCCGCTCTTCTTCTCCTCCACTGGCACCCCCTTGCGCGGCCAGTGGGTCTTCCTTAGCTCCTCCACTGGCTTCCCCTTGCGCAGCCAGTGGGACGTCCTCACCTCCACCAGTAGCTTCCTCTTTCTCCTGGTACTGGTCTACGATAGACATTATGTCTTCGTCAGCACCCATCACCAGCAGTTGTTCAAATGTTTCTTCAGGAAGGAGCTCGCCTGGTGGGGCTGGTGCTGGTCGGCCGGCACTTGAGATTTTGAGCGCTTTTCCTTTGCCCTTGGCCGCCAGTCTCATCTGTTCTGCCAGCTCTGCCTGGCGCCTGGCCTCTGTCTCGGCCTTGATTTTGGCAAACCTCTCATCCCTGGCTGCCAGCTCCGCCTCCCTCTTCTGCTGGTCGGCCAAAGCCTTCAGCCTTGCCTGAGCTTGCTTCTTCCTGACTGTGGAGGCTTGCTGCTCCTTCTTCGCCTGCTCCACCAGCTTCTGAGCTCTGGTCTGGATGCGCTTCCTCTTGCGAGTCATCCTTTCGAGGGTCTCCTCCTCAGTCAGTCCCAAGACGGACTTCTTGACTGGGATGGAGATCTTCCCAGACTCAGGGTCATAAGCAACAACTGATGGTGGCTGCTGGTGCTGGGAGGTCTTGGGCTTCTTGTGGGTTGGCTTCTTGGTGACTGGTACCAGTTGTACATCCCGTGGGTGGATACCAGTCGCCTCAGCCACCGCGCCTTCCATAGTCTCGAAAAGAGACTCCGTCTCCAGCTTCCGCTTCAGCTCTGCCCTTGCCTCCTCAGTCAGTGGGAGAGCCACAGCCGGCACTTGCTCTCCCAGGTCTTCTGAGTCCTCCTCAGAAACGACCTCAGCAGGGTCCACTGCTGACTTCCCTTTCAGCCTTCGTGGCTTCTTGTAATCTGGGTTGGGCAACTTCGCCTTCGTGGCTGGTATGAAGTCGGAACCAACCAGCTGCTCCCCCTGATCCACGCCATCACCTAACTCCATCTCCAGGATGTGGCTGATCCTCAGCCCGAAGGATACGGCGTGGGCAAATCTCCCTTCCGTTGGCACGATGACGTTTCGCGCCACATTCTCCAGCAACCGGCCAAAGAAAAATTCGGCCCAGTTGCCCTGAATCCCATCCACCAGGGCACACATCACGGAGAACTTCCGCAGGCTCAACTCGGCATACGAGCCGACTTCGCATTGCAGCATGCGAACCACAATATCGCACACAATCTGCCAGTACTCCTCCATCTCGGACTTCTTCATGCCAGTCCGGAAGGCGGTGACTTCTGGCCTTTTCCACTGCGCCCACCTCCTCCGGAATTCCGCCGTATCATCCTGAAGATACGTGGCCACATCTTCTCCTTCATTCCTCAGTCCGAAGAGATCAGCGAGGTATTCCGCAGTGACGGTGATCAGGTGACCAAAAACGGAAGTTGTGAAAGACTTCCTGTCGTCAGCTATCACGGCCCGAGCGTAGAACTCGGCTACCATGTGTGGATGAAAAGTTTGGGGTGTCGCCGTCAGGTACTGTCGGAGCTCTTCTCGGTCTATCATCTCCATCAGCTCCTCCCCGTAATTTTTCAGGGCCAGTTTCGCATTCAATATTTTCTCTTTCTGGACCTGAGCAGCCCTAACCTGCGCGTTAGAGAGCTGTCCCCTGGTCGCCGGCCTGTTCAACTGAACCAGTCGGGCGAATGGATATGTGTAATCCACATCTTCAATCTTCACTATGCCAGTATATGTTGGCATATGGGCTTCAGCGAGGGGTAGGACTGGTGAACCAGGCTGGGATGATGTAGGTGTAGATGGAGGGTTATCAGCTGGAGGTCGAGAAGATGATGCCATGACTTCAGAAATATTCAAGTTTCAGAAAATCTCAAGAAAAGAAAATCGCCTGGCACCTGAGTCAGTCGTAGGAAATCGCCAGTTGTCTGCTGACAACTCAAGGATAAGAAAATTGAGAGCTTGGACTCAATTTTATTCCGCGTCATCTTCTCTTCAAGAAATCCACTCCTTATCATCGCTTGAAATTGGGAGCTGGGACCCAATTTCGCTTGAACTGATGGTTTGTGCTGGCAAATTGAAATGAGAGCTGGGACTCATTTCCTTAGACAATTAAGGGGTAAGTTCCGCCAGTAGTAACCATCAGTGAGCTAGAGATACCACTTGAATGAAAACAACTAAGAGCTTGGACTTAGTCGTAATCAGCATCCTCCTGAAGACCAAGAACAGAATGAGAGCTGGGACTCATTCTTCCTCAACACTTGGGTTCGCATCAATCTCTAGAAGACCGAGTTTGATGCACAACTCCTTGAATCTTGCTTCTGGTAGTGGCTTGGTGAAGATGTCAGCCAATTGATCTTCAGTTCTGATGTAGTCCACGCTGACATCCTTCTTCTCGACATGATCACGTATGAAGTGATGTCGAATATCTATGTGCTTGGTTCTAGAATGGTGAACCGGATTCTTCGTGATGCACATAGCGCTGTTGTTGTCGCAATAGATTGGAACACAGCCAGTGTCCACTTCATAGTCCTCCAGTTGTTGCTTGATCCAAATAATTTGAGCACAGCAACTGGCAGCGGCAACATATTCAGCTTCAGTGGTAGACGTAGCAACTGAGTGCTGCTTCTTGCTAAACCAACTGATAAGCTTGTGTCCTAGAAACTGACACGTACCACTGGTACTCTTTCGATCTATACGGCATCCAGCAAAATCTGAATCTGAATATCCAATGAGTGTAAGCTCATCATTTCTGGGATACCATATTCCAAGAGATTCAGTCCCCTTCAGATATTTCACTATCCTCTTTGCAGCTTCCATGTGTGACTTTTTCGGATTGGCTTGAAATCTGGCACACACTCCGACTGAGTACGAAATGTCGGGTCTGCTGGCTGTGAAATAGAGAAGTGATCCAATAATTCCTCGGTAGATGGTAGGATCAACTGATTCACCTTGCTCATCAAGAAATATTTGACAACTGGTGCTCATAGGTATTCTGAGGGACTTAGTTTTCTCTGGGCAATACTTCTGAATTAACTCCTTCGTATACTTTCGCTGGCTGATAAAAATTCCATCAGCTGACTGCTGGACCTGGAGTCCGAGAAAGTATGTTAACTTGCCCATCATACTCATCTGAAATGATGTCTGCATCAGTTGAGAAAACTTCTCGCAGAGAGTTATATTCCTTGATCCGAATATGATGTCATCAACATAGATCTGCACCATCAGCATGTCACCTCCATCCTTGAGAAGGAAGAGAGTTCTATCAATCTTCCCTTTCCGAAATCCATTGCTGATAAGGAATTGTGACAGCGTTTCGTACCAAGCCCTGGGCGCCTGTTTCAATCCATACAGGGCCTTTCTCAGCTTGTACACCTTGGTGCCAACTTCAAAGCTTGGAGGTTGCTCAACATAAACCTCCTCTTTTAGCTCGCCATTCAAGAAGGCGCTCTTCACATCCATCTGGAATACTGTGAAGCCGTGATACGCTGCATACGCAAGGAACAGCCGTATCGCCTCCATTCTGGCAACTGGTGCGAAGGTCTCATCGAAATCGATCCCTTCACACTGCCTGTAACCTTTGGCGACTAAACGAGCTTTATTTCTGACCACGGTGCCATTCTCATCTCGCTTGTTCTTGAAAACCCACTTGGTGCCAATCACTGACTGATGTGATGGCCTCTCCACCAAGT
>JAPKLW010009514.1:0-12181 GCA_026898455.1 Plectranthus barbatus | reverse complement strand
TCTAAGCATAAACACATCAATAAAATGCACAAAGTGAGTGTTTATCACTTCCGCATGATTAAATATTTCTTCTTAAAACCACAACTTCCCTTAGCGTGCATTGTGTCGCACGCGGGACTGTCGCATAGGCCCGGTTTGGGGGCACGACAGCTATTATTTTAATTATTATATTCGTTGGGAAATTAAATGATTGCAAACACAGATAACAAATAGAAAATAAATGAACATAAATATTTATAGTGGTTCAAACGTAAGGTCTACGTCCATTTTCCAAGCTTACACATGTGATATATATTATTCAAGGTGAAGAATAAAATTATATGGATACAGAGTTATCAGGAACACAAGTTCTACGATCTCCCTCTAGACAACTAGTCTCCTAGCAACTACATTGTGTTTTGAGTAAGTTTAAAATGATGGAAAACAAATTTATTTATAAGGATAAATTCCTAGATACATAAGGAATATTAATTCAGATATGGTAAAGATATTTAAATCCTAATTTATCTCAAATAGATTAATTCCTATCCAAAAACCCTATACTCATAAGGATAAATTTTGTCCAACGAGGAAACAAATTAAATCTTATCCTTTTCATATCTCACTCAAGCTACTTCATAGTTTCTCCAATGTGGGACAATGAGGTTTGCAAATCCCAACAATCCTCCCCGCAAACCAATGACCCACATATCCGCCGTCTCCCCTCGAGTGTTGATTTGTCTCAATTCATATTGCATAGCCGTCAACTAACGGGACCCGCCGCCTAACCACAACAATATCAGAAAGCTTACGACACAAGGCACCCAGAGATGATCCTCGCTCGAAATTGAGGGTTTCCCACATCCATCAAAGTGCACCACAACAATTCTCCACCTTATGTTCAATATCACCTCAACTTTAGCACCTTTTCAGTACTTAGAGTTATCCAACAGTTTTGATCAGCCATAGTAGTACTCAAACTAATACTAGCTCAATGATCATATCCGCAGAGTTTATCAAAGTCATTTGACAATGTGTAGTAACACTTATCCAGTCAAACTCTTCCTCGCATAAAAAACATCTTGCATAGTCTAAGTCTACGAATCATTTGACCGCAAGCAACTCATGCAAGTCTCTTTGACTGCAAGCAACTCGTACTAATCCGTTTGATTGCGATCTTTGAATCAATTCTTTTGACTGCGAGCTTTGAACTCGAACCAGTGCCTCTAACTGCGAGCTTCGTACTTGTACCAGTCACTTTGATTGTGAGGCTTTGAACTCGTACCAGTCTCTTTGATTGCGAGTTTTACGCTTGTCCCAGCCCCCTCGAAGAATAAACTCTTTCTAACTATTCCTCAAATGTGAAAAAATTGCTCCACCAAACCTGATCGACTCAAGTGAACATCGAGAGCCTTGCTCCATCGAATTCGGTCTACACTAGCAAATCTTGAGAGCCTGCTCCATCGGACTTGATTCTTCGCTCCAACAATCCTTGAGAGCCCTGCTCTATCAAAACCGGTCTGCGCCAGAAAACCACGAGAGTCCTGCTCATTCGAACATGATTCTTTGAAGGCTGCGAGCCATCACAGCCTCCCCCACACCATATAGCTCCTCGTGTGAGATGTACAACCTAACTTTAGTATCCAATTCAAGGTTGGGCCCAAAACTCCAATTTGTTGTTTGTTTTCTCCACACCTGTCACAACATTGTGTCTCCAAGGCTTAATATCCGAGCACTACAAGCTCTCTCCGGTGCATCCTTCTTCTGTTATTCCGTCATCTTGTTGGTCAACGCAGACTCCTCCTTCAATGTATCTGCCAAGCCTTGCTGCACAACACTGCTTGCATCTTCTTCCTCCACAGATTGAAGCCGTTTGATCATGTGAAATTCTCGACCTCGAATATTAGCTGAACCTATTACAATCACTTTGACCACATGTTCGTTCCATGTTCACCGCACCAATTTGTTGTGAATTAAGCGATTGCAAAAAAACAGATAACAAATAGAAAATAAATGAACACAAATATTTATAATGGTTCGAGCGTATGGTCTGCGTGCATTCTCCAAGCCTACAAAGGTGATATATATTATTCAAGGTGAAGAACAAAATTATATGGTTATAGAGTTATTAGGGAACACAAGCCCTACTATCCCTCTAGACTACTAGTCTCTCCTAGTCCTAGCAACTACATTGTGTTTTGGGCAAGTTTACAATAATGGGAAACAAGTGTATTTATAAGGATAAATTCCTAGATACATGATGAATATTAGTCCAGATATGGTAAAGATATCTAAATCCTAATCTATCTCAAATACATTAATTCCTATACAAATTAGTTACTTTGCAATTTACTGATGAAAGTCTAAATGCCCTTTATATGATATATTATTGTTGAAGACGCCGTGTACAAATGAAGATTCAAAGATTGTTCAAATGGATGGATAGCTTGCAGATAGCTAATAATTAGCTAGATCTATTACACTTATAAACACTTTACAATTTTACGGGGTATGGATCCTCTCCTGTGCTATGTCTTTAGCATAGTAGGAAATGATTTGTACCAAATGGGGTCATTTTGACTATTTTCCTTTTTTTAGTGATTTGCTAGAGTACTTATTGTTCTATTTTTAATAATGTTAAGAATGAATTATTTCATAATTTAATTTTATATCAATCTAATTTTCCTTTTGATCAATAATCTTTTAAAGATCGAGACGATTTTTATGATGTTAGTGTTGACATTAAGTTTTGTTATTTTGTGGTAGTACATATAAATTATGACATTTACAATCATAATGGTATAATACTTTCTTTTTTTTCTCTTGACTTATATAATTATTTTTTTCTTACCCATGCTCTATTGAATCGTAACATATATATAATGTGGTTTGGTCTAATAATTTCAAAACTATTTGGTATGCTTTTTCCTTTTCTTCTTCGCGCAGAGTAGTAGTTTTTAGGTTTTAGGCCAACACAGAATCATTCACTGCAACTCAAATAGAAGATTGACATCGGAAGGAGAAGCAATATCAGAAAAAGGTATGTTCTTACATATATCTAAAATTATTTTTCATTATTTCGCATCTATTCAACTGCAACCATTGTTACAAACCTCGTTAACTTCTAATCGATCGCTTGGCTAGGACCTAGCATCTACGTAGTTTAGGAGAAACTTAGATGTTATTTAGTCGATCAATATATTTTTTATTTTCTCACACTTTAAACAATAAATAGTAATTATTTTATCCAACCATCCAAACAAATCCAAAATTGTGTGAATTCCTTTTTTTTTTTTTTTTTTTTTTTGTGCACAAGATGGTTGACTCAATGATGAAGGCACTATACCCGAATCTGTTGAGGTCATCTTGATAATCGTTTTAAATTTAGCATATATCAATCATCTAAATAATCTGATTATAATTTTTTCTATCGATCTGCTTTTTTTTTTTTAATTTTTTTTTTATAGGATTTTAATTTATCTATTTCTCCGTTTCTTTTGTACCTATTCGGATAAGGTTATTTGAATAGAGTACCTATTTGCTGTGATTCCCCCTTGTTGGTCCTAAATTTCAAAGTTTAAAACACGTAGCAGGAGTCTTGAATGTGATTGGGCTTGGCTGACTCTTACTCAAATCAGCTGATACCCAGTTTGTATTCTTCAAGTTTATCAAGTTAGCTTCTTTCATAATATACACCAACAATTTATTAAGTTATTAGGTTTCAAATAAACAAGCAGGATAAACAAAACTGATTATAGTAAACGACGCAGGATATTTAGTGGTTCGGATGCCAAACGATCCTATGTCCATTCTTGGATCAGTTGAGATTGGTAATCCACTATCTAGGATAAGTTATACAACAGTACAAGTAGTAACTGATTCTCTTCCAAATGCGAGAAGCTCCTATGTCCTCCAGCTTAGCTTCCGGCATCCTCAAACGTCTAGCTTCACCATAAATACTTGTCGCTAGGCTCTACGATTGACTTCAAACTTACAAGATTTGCCATGAACATGTAGCTAGGCTTGAAATCATGATAAGTGTGAGTTTAAGTTCCTCACAGAACTTGTAATTGGGTTGGAATAAATTTGCTAATGCATAAACGAGGACAGCCTTCTCGGATTCGGTCTCTTGGAAAGAGCCTAAACTCCGGTTAACTCAAGCTAAAAGTGTAGAGTCTCATGTAGGAATATGGCAGTGAGAAAAAGAACTTTGATCACTTATAATACTTGAATATTCAGGTAAGCAGTGATTGAAACAATAGTCTTTGCTCTCTCAATCTCATGGGGTATTTAAAGGCATGTTAGGAGAATTTTGAACGCCTGAAATCTATCTGTTGAGTAGTTGAGCGCGCTCTCCCATTTTTGATTTATTTGTAGCTTTTTGTCACTACATAGACTTTCCCTTAGAGCGGCTCCCAATTAGTCTGAGGTATCTCAACTGACTATGTAATTGTTTTTATTAAGTTTGAACCCTTACTCGTTTTGTCTTCACTCAATTGCTTGTCTTATCTGAACTTGTTCCTTTTGCCTTCACCGACATTTGTCTTTATACCTTTGACTCAGTTATGGCTGATATCATACCAACTGAATATGTAAGTTGTGTTTAACCCCGACCGGTCTTTTTTTCAATTGGCGAACTGATTCCTTAATCTATTACAATTCAATGAACCTATTCAAATTTATAAGTTCGGAATCACTCTAACTTATCAGTCTATGTAGTCAATCCCATACATACAACTAATGAATGACTTGGTTTGACATATCAAAACTATACAAGACTAACTGCGGCGTGCCTAGAGGTCCAGAAGAATTATGTAAATGAATTTATTACGAGGGGTATCCCCTTACACCAGTTAAAGTTGGCTAGAACTTTAACATGAGAGTTTATAAAGTTTTGTCTAATTTATTGAATAGATAATTGGGAATAAATTAGAAACAGAGGTACATGTCAATGAAAAATGCGTAGCGGAGAATTGCATGTGGAGGTACATATGTCAGGATTCCACACGCTCATTTACATAGTTGTGTTTCCATCCTGACTCAACATGCACATTTTATAAATAATGCACAAGGGTTGAGTACAACAACTCAATGAACACATAGTCCCGAAATCATACATATATTTGAATGATATGCCACATACAGGTTGAATACATAGTTTTAGTTTAGAAATCAAGTTGTGTTTGCCCAAGATCATTTCATAATATTGCATGCATGCAGATCCACTCAACATGTAATCGATATTTATTTTCCATTTGTTGACTGGAAGTAATGATGATCAGTTTGGGGATAGTACTCCTCACCCAATAGTCATCAACTGTGCGCTAATCTCGCAACACACAATATCGATCAATAAACTCTATTGAGTGATCACCTGTCAGAGTCCTACTCTGACTGATTAAGTAGGTTATATCTACCCCACGAGCCAATGAGGTGTAACATATGGGATACTGATTGCAATGTAATCTACCAATAAATTAATATACTATAGCGGCAAATAAATTTCTAACTAAGGTTCTCGAACCCATAGGAAAAAGTTGAACAAATCCTATTCATACTAGACATGGTTTTCTATACGTTGTTTGAGCACATAAATTTAAAAGGTTTTTCAATTAAACTAAACTGCAAATAACTTGGTTTTAAACATAAATAAACGCATATATGCCAAGGTGTTTCAACTTTTTCGGATGACATGCGTAGATAAATCAACTAGGAATATTAATTACTTGCACTAGGAGAGAAATAAGATTTATTGTTATTACAATTCCTTGGTCAGACAATTATAACTTAGATTACTTAAATGTGACCATCTTCTTTTAGTCTCAACAACACAAATTAATTAATCTCATAAAAACATCATATTTATTCCTACAACTAATTCTTTCTGGAGGATTTCTTTTGTTGGGTTTCGTAGATTTCATCTAATGAACGCAGAGGAATAAATTGTCAACGAACAGATCTAGATTTATAATTGATATCATGCGTAGAGATTCAAAGTGAAATAAAAGGAAAAACTAACAGTTTCTTCCGTTCAACACAAGCGATTCTGACTTGTCCTGCAGCGCGATTCCACTACTAAAGGTATCCATGTGTCAAATTAATCAGATGCAGAATCCAATTCACGGTGTATATTCAAACCAAGAATGCTAGCAATTCCCAAAGAGAATAACCCTAGGTTTTTGTGTATTTGATATGAACTGCGTAGGAAATAAATTATTTCTCTTCTCTAATATATATAAGAGAATCTCAAATCTTATCTAATAAGATTTGGGTCATATTTATTTCCTTATCAGTTCCAATAATTAATAATCTAATTATTAATATATTATCAAATAGATATTAATCCAATTAATATGTTATATACTATTAATCTTATTAGTATATTATCTCGAAACATATATCAATCTAATTAATATATATTGTACTAATCTAATTAGTACAAAATCCATATCTTTCACTTTTCACTTTGTGTCATTTTCACCCTGTTCAATATGTTTTACCTGTAAAACTGTGCACCACAAGCATAATACTTACTAATAACAATGCATCCTCATAATATCATAATAAACTAACAAAACTACATAGAATAGTAGGAAAATAATAATAATAATAAGTGAATGAATTTACGAGCTTATCATATACACATGTATGAGTCTCTTGGTTTTAGATATGATTTCATGGGTGTATGAATTAATTAGGAAACAACTTAGCAATATTTAAAGCAACCCAGAAAATTAATTCAACAATATTAGATCATATTTGAGCTACTTGTGTTCGGCTCGATTGGATATCTATACTCAATAGTTAATGAAACAAGCTCAAACATAATGTTTAAAGCTCGATATTATTTCCTACAAGATTGAACAAGTGTTGTTCGAGCCTACTTTGACTCATTTTCAACCCTGCTTACAATGCCGAACTTGATAAAGTATTGAGTAATCATCGATCCATCAAACATTATGAATCTGACTAACTAACAAGGATTGGTTAATGATAAGATGATAAGGCTGTAGTAGTGTATAATGAAATCTTGATTCCAAATAACACAAATGGAACCGAAAGGAATACAATATTTGAACATAGCAGGTGCTAGAATATGATGTAGTAGGTTTGAAAATACGTAGACGCTAGACCCATTACCCTTACAAAACTAGTTTATAATAGTAGGACACCCTCAGCTTTATAAGGCGGTTCATGACACTTTCTCCTGTCAATATCTAAATGAATTCAATATGTCTAACTTTTATGAGAGAAGCATATTTCCCTTGAAATTTTTTGCAAAGCTATTCGACGTTACTGCTCACATAGTACTAAATTCGAGGGAGGGAGGTTGTTAGACCAAGTTAAAATTCAGGTTCTAACATGTTCAATAAGGCTAGACAACATTTTTACCGGAATTTATTTTGAGGTAAGGATATGTAAACTCACCCGAATTAAATAGTAAATATCATATTCCTCCGTAAAATCTTCAAACAAGACTAATGAATGACTTGGTTTGACATATCAAAACTATACAAGACTAACTGAATTTTCAAACAATCCCCTGTGCGGCGTACCTAGAGGTCCGGGAGAATTATGTTACTGAAATTATTGATATCAAAATTGTATATATATGCTTTTGATTGATACGATTTCAATTTTCAAAATCTAATACTCCATTTCTTTTGTATCTATTCGGATACGGTTATTCGAATATTGTACTTATTTGTTGTGATTCACCCCTTACTAGTCCCAAATTCCAGAGCTTAAAACATGTAGCGGGGACTCTTGAATGTGATTGGACCCGATTGACTCTTACTCAAGTCTGTTGGTACTTAGAAAATTGATCGTATTCTTCAAGTTAGTTTATTTGAGAATATACACCAACAACTTATTCCGTTGTTGAGTTTCAAATAATCTAGCAAGATAAACAAAATTGATAAAAATAAACAACACAAGATATATAGTGCTTTGGATGCCAAATGATCATACATCCACTCTTCGATTAGTTTAAATTGATAATCTAAATAATCCACTAGAATAAGTTACACCACAATACAAGTAGTAACTTATTATATTCCTGTTGCAAGAAGATTCTATGTTCTCCGGCTTCCGGGCAGCGTCATATGTCGATGTGTGGGGTAATTCAGAGCATGACCCACGTCAGCTAACTCAAGATCATGTTTGGGGTAGTTCAGTTCATGTGGCCTCAATTGGCGTGATGCATAATCACGTCCTCTGCTTTCATGCATTAGTACGTAACCCAACCCATTCTTGGATGCGTCCGTATATATAACATATTCTTATGGGGCTTAGGAATAGCAAGGACTGGGGTTGTGGTCAAGCACTGCTTCAATTTCTGAAAGCCATCTTAACACTGTTTAGCCTACTCATACTTGATTCCTTTTTGTAGCAAACGTATCATAGGCTTCACAATATTCGAGAAGCCTTTGATGAATTGTCTATAGTACCTGACTGATCCTAAAAAACCTTTCAATTTTATTTAGTGTGGTTGGTGATTTATATTCCCACTGTTTGTATTTTAGCGGGGTCAATCTTGATTTCATTGGCTGGCACGGCGTGGCCTAAGAATGTTACTTATTGGAGCTAAGATCCACACTTATTGAACTTGGCAAAAAACTTCTCATCTCCGAGAGTCTGTAGAACAGTCCAAAGATGTTGCCCATGCTCAATCCCGTTCTGGGAGTACATGAGAATTCCATCATAAATACTAAGACAAAGCTATGTAGGCATGGGCAGAATACACAATATCATAAACGCAAATATTTTTTGGATATCGTCTTTTCGAATCTTCATCTGATGATATCCTAAACGAATATCTATCTTTGAGAACACGCTTTGATAGTCGATTTGGGGTAACGGTTATCAATTCTTCAAGGTTAACTTGTTTAGTTCCCGATAATCAATACATGTCCTCATCGGTCCGTCTTTCTTCCTCACGAACTACACGATAGGTGATACACTTGGTCTGATGAAACCCATATCTAATAGTTCCTGCAATTGCACCTTTAGCTCTTGTAGTTCCTTTGGAGCCATTCGGTATCATGCCTTGGAAATCGGTGCTGCTCTCGATTCCAAGTTTATGGCGAACTCAATTTGTCTGTCCGATGGTAGACGTAACAATTTTTTCTCAAATTTACTTCAAATTCATTGACTATCAGTACATCCTTCAACGATAGTTTGTAGCTTGTTTCTCCATCTAGGTATACTTGAAAATCTTGGTTACCTTGTTTCTGTACTAATTTCTTGGCTTTGAGTGCTGATATGACCGACACTCTCTGACCTCTACGGAATCTATAGATATGAATGTATTTTTCCTTAGTGTGAAGAAGAATGACCTTCTTTCTGTTACACAGGTTAGTGACCAATCCATCCCATAGATTACATCTGTTAACACTACCCTATGGGTGTTCAACTGAATTTCAAGGTTAGAGCACACCTGGGTAGTTTCAGACTTTGTTTACCCTCTCCTACCTAAAGGTCCGAGGTTTCAATGCACATAAGTTGAAATGAAGGAATGCAATGCTTTATATTCGTTTTATATTTATCTGTGTACTTTTGCATGGAATACGCATCACATAGTTTCAATCCTAAAAATAATTCGTTGTTTTATACCATAAGATACAATATTTTATAAATATAACTTTAATTATTTAAATGGAGACAGTATAATTGATTTAAAAATTAAAACCCAATAAGATAATTTCCTTGGTATCAATCACCATCTTAAGTAAATTAATATAGTCTTCTACTTCAAATTATATGGACCGTAGAAAAATTATATAAAAATTAATGTAACATTAAAATCTGTAATTTTAGAAATTAGATTAATTTCATCAACTAACACAATCTTTATCAACTTTTCAATTATACAATTACATGTTTACAACACCCTCATGTAATATGGTGAGCATTTTTTTTCTCTAAATAAAATAGAGTTTAAGTACTGTTTTTGGATTTCATGTGTTTTTACTGGCAAGTACTATTGATTCATATTTATTAAATGAAATGAATAAGGCTTCTCTAAATAAGCAACCATTAAGTAAAATGGTTCCGCCGTTGCTTCAATTTAGTTAGATATGCATGTTTAATGAAAAAAAGTCACTGTTTCCGTGTAAATTAATTATGTTGTTTGGTGATTGCAGGTCCAACCACAATAAATATGATCACATCGGAGATGGAAAAGCTTCGCAGCTTGCTGGTTGAGAAAGAAGGTGATATTTTTATAGAAACTATGAGAGTATCAAAAGAGGTGATGAATGAGATGAAATTGTTGGTGGATTTTCTGAGAGACAAGAAACTGGAAGAGGGGAGTTGCAGACTAAACTATTTGATATCTAAGGTTTTCGAGATGGCCAGCCACGCCCAACACGAAATAGAATGCAATGAAACTCATTACTCTTACTTCATCAAGACGAAGCTGAAGGAGATAAATGAGGTGCTGCATAGATTTGGGGAATCGCAAAATCGTGATGGAGTTGGAGAAGGAGACGGAGATATGGTGGGGTTTGAGGAGGATGTGAAACTGTTGCTTGATGGAATAAATAGTTACAGAGAAAAAGAGAAAGAACAACAAGAGCCTTACGTTGCATGCATCAGAGGCATCCCTGGGTCTGGAAAAACAACTCTACTCAGACACTTGTACAGCCACGCAGACATCGTTAAGAATTTCGACCACCGTGTTTGGGTGGATTGTACGGAAACATTAAGTCATAAAGAATTGCTTATAAACTTATTACGGCAGCTGCCCAGCGGCGACGCTGTGGGGGCGGAGGAAATGGAGACTGCCCACCTCCAGCAGTATGTGGTTCAATGCCTGCAACAAGGGAAGCGATTCTTCGTAGTTCTCGACCATGTTCGCAGATTACAGTCTATCAGGGAATTCCTCGGACCACTTTACATTGATGGTACGCATTTCAGTTTATATATAATCATTATTTTCATATGAATTTGAGACGCCATTAAAAGTCATACATATAATTTTATATATATATATACATATATAAGCAAAATACTTGCTCCGTAATATCTTTAATGCATATTTTACCTATACAAATTAAAAAGAACACATTATTATTCATTTGAGGATGTTAATTTAATTCTCCCTCCATCCCGTCATATTAGGGACGGAGGAGAATGCACAATAATCAATGTGCATTAGTGTAGTGGAATTATAATATTTTATTTATGAGTGTGAAAAAGTTTGCTATTTTAGGAAATGGGACTAATAAATTGGACGGATGGAAAAGGAAAATGAGACTGATATGACGGGACGGAGGGAGTATTTTACTACTATCGTGTGTGTGTATATATAATGGAATTACAATCGCCTGATGTGCAAAATAAATATATGATATCTTATTTTATAATATGAGGACATAATTAACAAAATGATATGTTTTTTTTTTATTTTACGTAATTTTATTTTAAGTAAACTCATGGTTGTAAAAATCGCTAGGCGCTAGTCGGGCGCTCGGGTGGTGCCTAGCACCTAGGCGGTTTAGGTGGGGATTAGGCGTTTTCTAAGCGTTACTTAATCGGTAAGTTAATTTTAATATCTTCTATATATAATTTATATTTATCAATTAATAAAAAGTAGAATTATCTAAATTTTAATTAATTTTTAAAAAATATATAAAAAATAAGCTGCTTGAACTGATTAGGCAACGCGCATCATGCTTAGTAGGCCACCGAAATGGCGCGTAGCGAGCTTAGCCGGCCACCTAGATCGGCGCCTAGGCGGATTAGGCGGCCTAAGCGGTACGTAAGCGCTGATTACTCGACAGACCGATTAGACACGGGGATTAGAGGGTAATCGGTTCGGTGGAGGACCGCCTAGCGAACTATATTATATGTCCAACTATATATATAAATTTAGTTAATTTATAATTGAAGAAATAGTAAGTAAAGTAAAAAAATAAAAGGAACGTTGATGTGTTGTTTTTTAAGGGAAAATGACAAAATGGTAATTATGTAGAACTTATTTGTTTTAATATTTTAGCAAATATTTATATATATATATATATATATATATATATATAGAGTTGCGTTCATTTCTGAACTAACTGTTGTGAATGAACAGCGAACTTAATTACTACCTTTGATTTATTTAATCCAGCGGCTGAGATAATGACATGTGTCAATTAAAAAAATCATTTTTTAATTCATTAAGGGTAATATGGGTAATGTAATTTGATTAAAT
>JAPKLW010009513.1:0-12182 GCA_026898455.1 Plectranthus barbatus | reverse complement strand
CGAGCAGATGGAATCAGCATACAACTCACAAGCTGCTAGAGAAACGAGCGAACAAGAATCGCCAGCATTTGGTTGAAAAGATTACTAGAATGCTAAGGAATTAGCATTCGGACCTTTCAGCAATCAATGAAGTATCAAAGTCAAAGGATCTCAAGGAATATACCTTTAGCAAATTTGGAGCCGGACTGCGACTCTGACAAAAAGGACACACAAGGAACGAGACTTTCCCTAAGTAGTGTGGGAAGTACGTCTCTACTCCAAAAGTGTTCTATCAAGTTAATCCATTCTTGGAGAAAGAAGCCGTTGTGTCTAACGGGTATGGAGATTCAAGTTTTGAATCTCCAACTATAAAAGGCAGATTCAAGAACTGGATAGACAACTGCTTTTACGATCTACAAGTGTTCTTTTCACTTTACTCATTCACGAACGCTCAAGCTAAAGATTCCTTTGAGAAAGTGAACTTTGAAAGTAGTCAGTTGAGAGCTGTACAAAAGCTTATCTAAAAGCTCTCAACAACCAAGTGTCGGTCATTGAAGTACTGACACTCCATTGAAGATATTCTTGATTGCATTCAAGGATATTTCAATCATTGGGATTCATTTCTTTCAGAAAAGGATTCAACAGTCACTCCTGAAAAGATTGTGACTCTCACGGGCGTTAGCCGCATACTTATTAAGTTCAGGGGCAAACTATAAAAGCCTCATTAGCGAAGGAAAAGTTTTACGAAGGTGTGCCCTTGACTTGGCCGGAGCTGTGTTCAGAGAAGTTCAGACTCACGGAGGATAGCTGTCAAGTAGCCAGGCCGAAAGCTCACTGCCTACTTAACTGGAAAAGCGATTCCTTGTAATCTGTATACTTTTCTAGTGAAAATTCTTAGCGTTTTGGCTAAGGAGTGGACGTAGATCTATTTGATCGAACCACTATAAATCTTGTGTGCATTTACTGTTTTATTGGTTTACATTTCAAAGATTGATTTAAAACCTAGCAACGGAGTTGCTAGTGTATATCTGTAAACATACTTAAGCAACAACTTGACCTAAGACAACACTTTGTTGACAATGATAAGTGCAAGAGACTTGAATCTATTCCGCTGCATTTCGTGTTAAGTTATCAACACGACGACTCTGATATTTTGGGACCAACAAGTGGTATCAGAGCCGGCATTGTGGAAATAAAGGTTATAGGGTATTAAATAAGATTACCGGCATTGTGGAAATAACATGCAATGTTATCTTTGATGAGTCTACCTTAGTGCGCAGTGAAAATAGAGGAGAAAAGATTAGCAATCATGAGACTAATGATGTCAATGATCAAACACTTCTAAATTCTTTCAAGAATATGAGTATTGATCCGACTAAGTCTATGAATGACTGCAATCCAAACGAGACGCACGCAGCAGGGGACCAAACTGCTGACCAGGCCAGTGATGCTAATGATCATGCTGAGGCCAAACCTACAAACATTGTAACCAAATCAACTATCCTAGAAGTGATTGACTATGAAGAGGAAGAAACCACCAAGGACATTCCCACCAGGGAAGGAACAGAAACTCATGAAGATCTTAGCAGAAGAGGCGCTACTGAAGATCCACCTGCTAAAGAGGGTACTGACGAAGTTCATGTGGAAGATGGTGCTGTAGGCGCCGCTGAGATTCCAGTTGTCGAAGACACTGCTGAAGAAGACCCTGTTCCAGGAAATCCTATTGAAGATATCCCAGCGGAAGTTAATCCAGATGATGAACATAAGGAGGATACTGTGGAGAATAATGTACAAGACAATGGGCTCGCAAGGGAAGAAAATATGGTCAGAACTGTCAGACCGACATGGTTGCGTGCTCACCCTCCTGAAGATATCATAGGCAATATCAATGATCCTATGATGACAAGACAAGGCAACGCTATGTTAGCATGTTATATCTCCAGTGAAGAACCCAGAAAGGTTGAAGATGCTCTACTAGATCCGGATTGGGTGAATGCTATGCATGAAGAACTAGCTGAATTCAAGCAAAACAATGTGTGGGAGCTAGTAGACAGACCCGAACATCAAAGCGTTATTGGTACAAAATGGGTATTCAAAAACAAGAAAGATGAGTCTGGCACGGTTGTGAGAAATAAGGCGAGACTCGTAGCTAAAGGGTACAGGCAATGCGAAGGAATAGATTACGACGAAACATTTGCTCCGGTGGCAAGACTGGAGGCCATTTGTTTATTCCTAGCGTACGCAGCACATCATGAGTTCGACGTAATGCAGATGGACGTGAAAAGTGCCTTCCTAAATGGTGAACTGAAGGAAGAAGTCTATGTCGAGCAACCACCAGGGTTCGAACACGGCAATCAAGTATACAGACTTAAAAAGGCTCTCTATGGATTGAAACAAGCACCGAGAGCTTGGTATGGAACTCTTTCAAAATTCCTGTTGAAGAATGGTTTTCAGAAAGGGAAAATTGATCAAACCCTTTTTCGCATTGAAGACCAAGGAGACATTTTGCTGGTACAACTATACGTAGATGACATCATCTTTGGGTCTAGAAATCAAGAGTTATGTGATAAGTTCTCAAAGCTCATGACCAGCAACTTCCAGATGAGTATGATGGGAAAGATGTCCTACTTTCTTGGATTACAGGTTCAACAATCCAGAGAAGGGATTTTCATTCATCAGAATAAGTATACACGCGACTTGATTGCGAAATACTGCCCCGAGAAGACAAAGAGTTTACGGATTCCAATAAGTACGACATGTATTGCCGCACTTGAAAGAGAAGAAGGGGATGTGAATCCTACTCTTTACAGAGGAATTATAGGCTCACTCTTGTATCTCACCGCCAGCAGACCTGATATATCTTATGCCGTCGGATTATGTGCTAGATATCAAGCCAATCCTAAGAAGGCTCATCTAGACACTGCTAAACGAATTGTTCGTTATTTGAAGTGCACAAAAGGTCTCGGAATTTGGTATCCTAAAGAAGACAGTCTTGCTCTAAGTGGATACTCGGATTCTGACTTTGGAGGATGCAAGATCGACAGGAAAAGCACGAGTGGTACATGTCAATTTTTGGGACATAAGCTCATTAGCTGGTTCAGCAAAAAGCAACACTCTATTGCTACATCTACCACTGAAGCAGAGTATGTGGCTGCTGCTAGCTGTTGTTCGCAAATTCTGTGGATAAGGCAACAATTACAAGATTATGGAATCTCTCCTGAGTGTGTGCCTATCTACTGTGACAACAATAGTGCTATGTGTATTACAAAAAATCCTGTTCATCACTCTCGGACCAAGCATATCGATATTCGTCACCACTTTATACGAGATCATCAGGAGAAGGGAGACATTGATGTTCGCTATATATGCACTGAAGATCAGATAGCAGACATCTTTACAAAACCACTTCCAGAAACCAGATTTAAAGAGTTATGCTTGAAATTGGGATTAATGGAGTTAGAAGCTGACGTGGATGAATGAGTCCTAGCTCTCATTCTTTCTATAAGGTTATTCTTGAGAATTGGTTGGTTATTATCATATTCTGGAGTGCTATCTCTTTGATTTGATGAAAATATCTCGACATGATGCAAATGAGAAGGAATTCAAAGCTAGCATATCCATTCTTCAGAAAGACAACAGACATCAAACTATTACAAGGAAATAGCAGATATCTCATCAACTACAACATATGTGTTTTCAAATCTAACAAAGAGTCATGTGAAGATCAAAAGGAAGGAAGCTCAGAGCACCCTTCAACCACAGTTCGAAAAATGAGCCCTCAAGGGATAGAAGTCAAATCCCATCAAAGGGATACCTTCCGAAGCAAGATGAGGGAATGACTGCTCAAGCAACCAACTTAGCTGCATGGCAGTTGGCAGAGGAACATGAGGAAAGAGATCAACACATCTCTTCACTCCATCGAAGAAGAATTCAGCCCAGTCAACCTCTGCCCGGTCATCAATAGCCATCATGGCCCTCCAGATCCTTGGACTGAATACAAAATTTTCAGCGGGAACGCCAAAGGTGACATTGCTAACAATGTCAAAGATGACCCTGTACTCCTCCTTCAAATGCAAACACGATGGAGTTAGTGAAAAGCCAAAGCTATCAGACTGCCTCCACTCATTCCAGTAGCTGAACTCTGGAGCAGTCAAATGGTAGAGGACATCCATGACACGAACAGGACCCCGAGGAAGGCCAAACTTCTGAGAGAACAAGGCCGGAGTCCAGCAAATCATTTCATCATCAAAACAACTCCAAATAGCATTATCTTCGACTCTGCTCCTGAAGATAACCCTTTGAAGAGCCTGTTTCTGATAACGAGTCGGCATCGTAGTCAGAAACTGAGTCAGGCAACTCTCATTGAGAGCTTCCATAACGAAGTTGGGAACTCGACAGTTGGTACCATATTCGAAATACAACCCCGATTCATGAAGAATCTGGTTGCGAGTGACTGGCAGATCACTAGGAGCAATGGTGACACGATACATGTTGAAGTTAGCAAAGAAAGAAAATGCTATGCAAGGTGGAATGGAGAAGATGAAGTTACAGCACACAAGTGCGTTATTATTTATAGGGAGATCAAGACTCTATCCATAATGGAACACTCTCCCAAAAATGTCCTGTCAAATGAATTCAAATTCAGATGAGCAGAAGTCGAGGAATCTCGACAAAGGAGGAAGCTCCACCTGTATTGATAAGGTTACTTACGTCAAGTCGACCTACCTGGATATTCTGGCGCTCTATTCCACGAATGCTTAAAGATGATAACAAAGGATGGCACAAATCTTTTGACTAAGACAGACATCTACCGCCTTAAATGATGACACTCGATGACTGTGTGTGGAAAATGGTAGCTTATACCAGACACAAAACAAGTTGCTGAGACACTAATGCAAGCACAGCAGAGACGCAGTATCAAATGAGATATTACTATATCTCTGTTTCTTGGATTTCTTGAAGATGCTGTTAACCATTCTTGGTTAGGATGATTATATCTACAGAAGAATATTCATCATATTTATCTGCCAATTTTGAGAATGTTGAGCAGAAAAGTGTTTGACGACTCAGATAACACATGTCACATAACAGAAGAAAGCTGTGGAGACTTCATACATCTTTTCATTTATCAACAAGATGTCATTACAAGAAACAAGAAAGAATTGAAGACAACATTTTATTCACTACTCTAGGAGGAAGAAGGCCTGAACGGGAAGAAGTCCGCGTTTACAAGATTCGTTGGCCCTTCTGCTGTCTGTGGGAAACTCTGCTCTAACAGCCAACTAAGTTGCATTCCATTGAGCAAAGGCACGGCCGGATAATACTCGACGCAGTCTCGGACGCTATTGTAGATGTATTTCGCCCAGTCTACATCTGCTCCATCGTCAATGGCCATCATGATTTGCCACGTCTCTTTTGAAAAGAAAGTGACATCCCGGTCCTCCCCCATCAACATATTATTGGCTACTCGGAAGAGCACCCAATAAGGGAAGCGCAAATCGTATGCTGAGACGGACAAAGAAAATTCAGACGAAGGCATCCGTCTCCATCTCTGCCATGCGGACCATTCAGGAGAAATGTCCGTCACACAGTGGTCGAAGACAGACCCAGGACCTCTGGGAAGGCCAAATCGACGAGAGAAGACGTCCGGTGACCAGTAGATGAGTTTGCCGCGGAAGCGACCGTAAATGCCATCCCCCTCCACAGAGCAATCGTCGATGAATTCCCGAAGAATATCATCTTGGAAACGTCTGGGAGTAGAGGTAACAAATTGAGCCAATCCACTACGACTCAATTTTGACATTACCAACTCTGCAACATCTGGACTGTTGTCATACAAAGAATTCAAACCAGCCTCATGAAGGATCTGGTTTCGGCGCAATTCAAGAGATTGACCTGGTGAATCCATCTTTTTTCTTGAAAAGTTTGTTTTGAAGAAAGGGCTGTTGTGTTAACAAGGATACTCTCAATCAGGGTATTTATAAAGGGAAAATCTTAACTCTTCTCGTCGGAATAGATCAGATTCAAATTACCAAAGTTATTAATCATCTGTCACTCGACGAATAGGAAGACGCCACGACAGATCGGTCAAAATGATTCTTGGAATACGCAATCGACGGTTGGAGAAATAAATTCTGAAAAACGTCGTTTCATTTGCTAGAGTTGAAGTCTCTGCTAGAGACAAGGCCTCTGCTAGCGAATGATATCTCTGCTAGAGTTGAAGTCTCTGCTAGAGACAAGGCCAATGATATCTCTGCTAGAGTTGAAGTCTCTGCTAGAGACAAGGCCTCTGCTGGCAAATGATATCTCTGCTAGAGTTGAAGTCTCTGCTAGAGATAAGGCTTCTGCTAGCAAATACAATATCTGCTAGAAAACGCAATATCTGCTAGCGAATACAATCTCTGCTAGCGCATAGAATCTCTGCTAATGAAAAAAAAAAGTCTATGCTAACGAATAAGATTTTCTGCTAGACTTGATATTTCTGCTAAAGGAAGGTCACTCTGCTACAAGCAATATTGGATGACGAAGAGCTCTGCTAATATAGAATCTGCTACGTTTGTGGAAGCATATCTATCTTTGCTACTAATAGTTGATTTGTTTTGATCTTAGCAGAAACATAATCAGCAGTTCTAATACACGGTTGATTATAGAGGCAACTATCAAGAAGATGATCGACATTGTATGCAAGTATATAGGATTGACTACATTAAAAACGACATCATATATACATCGTCAAAAGGATTACAACAGAAGTTTCAATCAAAGGGAGAGATAGGTACAAAGGGATAAAAGTCTATTCCTCGAAGATTCGAGGGACCCAAAGTGAGATCAGTGAATCTCTGTTCTAGGAGCCAACTCAGAGGCATCCCGTAGGGAAGGTGAAGTCGAGGAAACTGCAGAACACTCTGCCGCACTCTTTGAAAGATGAACGCCGCCCAATCAACTTGTGCTCGATCATCTATTGCCATCATGACTTTCCAGACTTCACGGGAGAAAATCATGTCATTTGGATTCACTCCCACGATCATTCCACAAACTATCTCGAAGAGGACTTGGTAGCGAGGGCGCAGTCCATATGCTGAAGGAGTAGGCGAGAAGTCCAGATCATCGGAACGCCTCCACTTCATCTATGAAGACCATTCTGGAGCAATTTCATCACTGCGGTAATCCATCACAGAATTGGGACCCCTCGACAAGCCAAACTCAGAAGCAAAAGTATCCACAGTCCATCTAACCAAATGATTCCTGAAGACACCTACGATGGAGTCTCCAATGGGCTGACTCTGTCCGAAGAAGAACTGAAGATGTTCTCTTTGAAACGCATGAGGCGTCAAAGAGATGAACCTAGCCAAACCGCACGCCTGAAGGCTGGACATTACCCATTCTGCTATGTGGTAATCTTCTTCATATTCCTCATAAAGACCAGCATCACAGAGGATTCTGTGACGCGGAACGAAAAGAGATTGAATTTGTTCCATATCTTCGTACTTGAATTTTTTTTTTTGTGAGTAGACGAGTAAGAGTTGCAAGAAGACGCAACAAATGTATCGCATGCCTATGCTATTTAAAGAGGAGCCCTTGGTAACTGTTCGCTGCTGAAGTTGAAGAGTCGCTAAGAGGAGTGAAGTAATTCATTAATGAGAAGGTCATATCAGACGAGATCATGATCATGCATAAAAAGCAAAGCCGGAGGTTATTGGGATGATAGCATAACATACGTGGTAGCATCTGCGTACTTCTATTAAAATTGGTTGCTGAAGATTTCAAATCAGACGTGGGACGCTTGCTTTTCATGATGAGAAACATTTAATGCATCCAGACGGCGGCAACAAATGAGGTTGTGCCACGTCACCCACACTCAAAATTCGAAGGTCGTGAATATATCCACGATCTGACCATCAACCCTAGCCGTTGATTCAAATTAAAGTAGAATTCAATCCCTGCCGTGCATTTTTCCTCGTACTCCGAAATCTTCTACACCTTATTTAGATTTCAAATCTCCACCAATCTTCAGAAATCGCCCAACTCTGAAAAACCCTCTCAAACCTCAGAAAAATCTACTCAACCATGACTACAAATCAAGATTCTTCAATCTCCTCACACCAAGACACAAATACTTCTCCAAATCTCGAATCTTCACCATCCGAGAACCCAGAGACAGTCAACCTTCAACCGGCATCATTTATCTACCCCTCAACCGCTTGCTCATCCCTGCATGCTCGTCATGCACCCGAGTTCACAAGCATTGAGAAAAAGGAGGACATTGATGAGTCAATTCCCTACTACCAATTGGTAACCATGGCCAGACAGAGAAAGCTGTCCATGCATTCAGCAGAAAGGCGACGAGTGG
This sequence comes from Plectranthus barbatus, assembly GCA_026898455.1. Lineage (NCBI taxonomy): Eukaryota > Viridiplantae > Streptophyta > Magnoliopsida > Lamiales > Lamiaceae > Plectranthus > Plectranthus barbatus. The sequence continues at coordinate 3,853 of JAPKLW010009513.1, read as the reverse complement.
CCCAGATTATGAGAGACAGAATTCTGTATATGCCCCTCGCCAGCAAACAATTTCCTAAATGGATTTTGAATATCCTTGATTCCGAATTGCTGGTAAAGTATCTCACTGCTGAACCTGATCAATTTCATCCGCATATGGTAGCTGAATTTTATGCTAGGGCTGTTATGAGTGATGATCAGAAATCATTCAAAACATGTGTGTATGGAAACATTGTAGAAGTAAATGCTGATTTACTTTCTCGTATTTTTGGACTTCGAAACTATGGAGCCAAAATCTCTCAATATAAGGTGAATGATATAACCGAAATAGAGAGACGATGGGAGCTTTGGAGGAAGCCAGGTGAGAAAAGGAAATCACGTGCATTCAAGGCCAATACCTCAATCAACACCTTGACAGAGGAATACAAACTCCTTGCAGAGATTGTAATCAAGATGCTCCAATGTGATGCTGGATCGTATTCGGAGCTCTCTGCCAAGAAATTTGCCATGATGATGGCATTAAATGACAATGTTAAGGGCAATTGGGCTGAATTTATCTTTGAACGGTGGGCAGAACATGCCAAGAAGAATACTCACATGGAAGTTGATGGAACATTCTCTTCGAATGTCAACTTTGGGCTAAAGATAAGTAAACTCTTGGAAATTCTGTTTACCAACACAGGAGTAGATCGAGGAGTTGCACTTCTTTCTACCGACTACATTCCTGTAACAAAACACAAGCCTAAGCCGGTCAATATCAGAAATCCTCGGAAGCTGAAAGGGAAGTCTAACGTAGACAAGAATAAACCTACTTCTCCAGAGGAACCAGATGAAGCTAGTGTAGCAGAAGTCACACTCCAACACTCCATTCCTATTACCGAAGAAGAATTAGAAGTGTTGAAGAAGACTGTCAAAACAGATCAATGTTTCAAAAATCTCGAGGAGATTGAGAAGTTAGGAAATCTCCCAGTTGATCAGATCAACGAAATCGTGACTTCGAAGGAAGCAGAACAGCCTCCAACTACCATTGGAACATTAGCAGTTCCAATTCAATCGCTAAAAAGAGTTGCTACAAATCCTCCTGCAACTAAGGCAAAGAAGAAGACCAGAAGAAAGTTGGAACTTCTGACTGACAAGGAAGTAATGGAAAAAGCAGAAGCAGAACAGGCGAGTACTACAGCTGCTGAAGGAATTGATACAGCAGAAAAGTATTCTACAGAGAATGCTACTGAAGACACCACTGATCCAGATTATGTTCCTAAGTCTCTCGGGACTGGAAAAGAGCACAGTCAGGAATCAAGAAAAGCAAAAAGAAGGCGCATAGCCACTCTGAAGGAAATCGAAAAGAAAAATTACCAGAAATTCATCAATAACTTGACATTCGAAGGAAGAGACAGGACCTTCGAGCGGGTCAAATCAGTTGCTGAAGAATTCATTGCACAGAAGAAAGCTGCTAAAGAAGCTAGCAAAGAAGGCAATACTAGCAGAGGAGTAAGTGCTAGCATAGTTAATGAAGCTTTAGCAGAACATATAAATCATCCATTGGAAGAAAGCCATGATGCTGGAGAAAATCGATTTCCAGCAGAAAATGAAGAGATAGCAGTTACAGCAGAAGATGCTATCATAAGGGATACCACAGAAGATTCGACTGCTGATCCACCTCATCTAGCAGAAACAGCTGTGAAGAAAGGAAAAGAGAAGGCTGATTTGGCAGAAGAATCAATTCCACATCTGTCACCTGATCAGCAGATTAACATTGAAGAAGAAGAACTATCAGATACAGAATTCACAAAAAGGCTGGCATCTGGAGCATTCAATGAAACTCACTACCACCAGAAAAAGTCTCGAAGAAGGGACACTGCAGAGCCTAGCAAGATTCGAAATGTTGAAGATCAAGTCGATTCACTCATCAATCCTGATTCAGAGAAAGAAAAACCAGATGAATATATGTTAGCAGGACGTTCAAAGGAAACACTCGCTGGTAATAAATCTGCTAACACACTAGATGAGAAGTTAGCTGCTGAAATGCTTCAACCAGAAGAAAATGATTCTCACCTCTCAGAACCTGAATCATCTTGCATCTCTGAATCTGATTCCGATGGAGAAACTGAAGAAATCTACAATGCAAAGTTCTTGAGGAAAGAAACCACAGAATCAGAGGCTATTCTTCGAATACCCCTCCATGGGCTGCCAGGACGTCGCTATGGACTCCGAAGAATCAGTCAATGGTGTGCACCGGTTCATCCCGAAGATGTACCTAACTCCGATTTAGGACCTATGGCTGAAGAAATAGAACAATTTGTTGATTCTGAAATAGAAAGAGCCATAGCAGATCTATTCTACAGTGAATTGGATGAATCAATACCTGAAGGACGCCTATTAGAAGAAGAGTTCCGTCGATGGAAGAAGTTTGATTATATTATGTATCAACTCTGCTTCGAAGAGAGGATGATATGCATTGCAGCTAAAGGATTAAATTTCTGGAGACGTGAAGAACGTTGGTGCTTTGATTGGATTGATCAAGTTCCAGGGATGAAGCAGTTCTCAGATCAACAAGTGATGTGTAGACTTCAAGCCATCCGAGAACACCGCGTTATCTCTCAGAATGCAGGACTACCCAAATCCACCTTCGCCCCCGATGGGTACTCTGACGCCAGGATTGAACTATCTAAGCGACAAGCAAAAGCTGCTGTTGCATACGAGAAACGTAAACTAGAGTATGAATCACAACAAGAGGAGCGTCGGAAGGCTCGAAGAGAGGCACTAGCTACTGAACATACTGCTCTGAGATTCGATAACTTGTTGGTTAAGTTTCTGGACATTGATATTCAGGACGTAATTGAGGAAGCTCAGAAAGCTGAAGCTCAAATTATCCAGGAGACCACACAAGTTTTGAACGCAGCTCATCGAATATTACATGAGGAACTATGCTACCAGGAGTATGTTGCTACGAATACTTATCAAGAACAACAATCAATTCCAACGAGTCAAGAACTCGTTATGACTACTTCCTTCCATGCCTCTCCTATCACATCCCTGCATATACTCTTCCCATTACCTGCGGAAATAGCTGAAGCCTTCAACTCTTATTTGGAAACAGCCATTGATCAAAGAGTAGAAGCAGCCACCAGCCATTTGAGAAGAGAAGTTGATGAGATACGGGGTGATGTATCTCATATACAAACAGAGGTCGCTGAAAGCAAGTCAGCTATATCTGAAAACAGGACAGGTCTAGAAGTTGTTCGAAAAGACTTAACAGACACCAGGACTCACCTCGAAGAAACGGTTGTGGCCTATGGAACTCACTTTTTGGCTGCAATCAATGAGGGGGAAGAAAGAAGAAAGGCTGACAAGGAAAGAAGAAAGAAAAATACGGAGGAGTCAGCAACAAGGGAACAGGAAATAAAGAGAAAAGCAGAAGAAGCAAAGGAAGAGTTGAAACAAAAAAAACTAAAAGCCAGACTAGAACTACAAAGAAAGGAACATGAAGCTAAGCTAGAATTACAGAAAAAAGAACATGAGCTTCAGTTGCAAAAGATTGCTATAGAGCAAGAGAAGTTGGCCAAAGAACTGGAGCATGAGGCTGCTGAAAGAGAATCGGGAGCAGCCCTTCTGGAGAACTTCATGAAATTCACAATGGAGAAGTTTGCTGACATTCAGAAGAACAAATCAGCAGATAGTGAAAAGGACAAACCAGCCAGACTAGAACTACAAAGAAAGGAACATGAAGCTAAGCTAGAATTACAGAAAAAAGAACGTGAGCTTCAGTTGCAAAAGATTGCTATAGAGCAAGAGAAGTTGGCCAAAGAACTGGAGCGTGAGGCTGCTGAAAGAGAATCGGGAGCAGCCCTTCTGGAGAACTTCATGAAATTCAC
>JAPKLW010009512.1:0-12183 GCA_026898455.1 Plectranthus barbatus | reverse complement strand
ACCCAGTGAAGCTGTGGAGGTTGAAGTGACGTGCTCGCACTCCACCAGCTGATCAGAGTTGAAGAAGGAAACAAGGCCGGGAGCGGTTGATCTAGTGAACTGGTGGACAAGGCATTCACCAGCTAGAGATAGATCGTAGGACACTTGTACCCGATTACTCTTAGTGAAATTTCCAGTGCTACGACTGGAGAGTGGACGTAGATCAGTTGATCGAACCACTATAAATCCTTTGTCTTTATCAGTTTTCTGCATTACATTCTTATTTTAAACCCAGCACCCAAGTGCTGGTGTATACTCTGAAAACTGATAACTGTGCAAACAAGGCCTAAATTTTCTAAGTCTTGAATCACCAGCTGACAGGTCCCAGTCAGTTGGTTAACCAGCAAGTGCAAGAAAACGATTAACTTATTATTATTTCCGCTGCGTAACGTGTTAAACTCTGAAAAACCGGGACCAACAAGTGGTATCAGAGCGAGGTTCTTATAGACCGATTGTTTTTGAGTCGCTTAGGACCGAGATCCACGTTTCCTTGCACTCCTTTGTTTGTCTGTTGATTAGCTCAGGTACACGAAGATGAATACTCCGAAGCTACTCGACTACAAGACTGAGAAGCATGATATATGGCGAAAGAGGTCGCTCATTTCTCTGAAGAGCATCCATCCGGAAATGAAAGATGTGCTGGAGAAAGGGCCAATCGAGATCACCAAGATACAGCACCAGCTAGGAGATCGTCCAGCTGCTGTGATCCCAAAGCCTCAAGACGAATGGAACGCCGAGGACAGGAAGCGGAATCAGTTGGATTCCATTGCTCACGAGTTGATCCTGGCTTCTCTTCCAGAGTCGCTGATGGAGGAAGCCCTCCAGTTTGACAATGCCAAGGGAGTATGGGATTACCTTGATAGTCTATGTCAAGAAACTGATCAAATGAAACGCAACAAATTGCAGGTTGCAGTGGACAAGTACGAGTCCTTCCAGATGTTGCCTGGAGAAACCATCAAGAAGATGGAGGCGAGATTCAACGCCATCGTCAGCGAGCTAAAGTCACTGGACAGGAAGTGCTCAAATGAAGATCTTAATGCCAAGATCCTGTCCAAGATGCCCAAGGAGGACTGGTTCGTGAAGACCACAGCTCTGAAGGAGAAGGACCTGTCCAAGATGACTCCCAAGGAGTTATTTGCTCAATTGCAGGCACACGAGTGGGATATCCAGATGGTAAACAAGAATGAGGCCATCCGGAACATGGGATCCCCCAGCATCAAAGCTCAAGACGAAGCTTACTTCGTCAAGAAGGACTTCAAATGGAAGCACAAGAAGCCCTTCCATGCTGACAGACCTGCTGCCCAGCACAACCAGCAGAAAGAGATCCCAGCCACATCGGGATCTAACTCAAAAGGCAGCGAGAGCTCTATCGCTGACCTTGAGCAACAGATGAAGAGACTGGCCGTTCTCCTGGAGAAAGCCAAGTCGAAACAGGGAGTATCTCTAAGCTCAACTGACGGAAAATTCGTCAAGAGTGCTCCCCGTGCTTGCTATCAGTGCCAATCCCCTGATCATCTTAAGTTTGAATGTCCACAGGTGGAAAAAGATGAGCGGGAAAGGTTGAAGAAGCTCTTCGAAGAGCGTGCATCGAAAGCCGTTGCCAAGGCTATGCTGACCAGGACAGAAGTTCCTGACATTCCTGACCATGACGACGGAGAGTAGAGTCAGATGAAGAGTCAGAAGAGGAAGCTCTACTGGCACTTATGGCAGCCTTCGGTGAGGAGTCAGCTGAAGGAAGTGCTGACAGTGAAGAGGCACTTACAGCTGATGATCAGGTACAATCATCAGCTCCCCTAATGCATATCATGCCTTCTCACATTTTAGACGATACTGAGTCGCGTTGCTCCGACTCAGAAACTGTCACAATAGACATTCTCCAACAAGAATTTTTAAAATTTTATGAAATAAAGAATGTCTTGGCTGGAGAAAATGCTTCGCTGAAAGATCAAATTTCTGTTTTGACCAAGGAGATTGAAAAATCGAGGTCAATCAGTGAAGAGCTAGCCACTTTGAAAAAGACTCACTTTGAGTTGCTCCAAGATTTTCAAATTGCAAAAACTGAGCGAGATAATTTTCACAATCTCGTTCTGGAGCAAGAAAATAGAATAAATTTTCTAAATAAAGGCTCAAAAGACTTGGAAGCAGCTCTAAGTCATTGGAGAAAGCCTTCTGATAAGTCCGGGTTGGGATTTACAAAGGATTTGAGCATAAACCAGCCCGAACAAATCACTACTGGTAAGGGTAAGGGCAAACTGGTAAGTGCATCAGCACCAGCTGGTAATACCAGTCAGTCCCGAATGGCTAATCAGCATAGGAACCATAAGTCCAGATACATAGGTGAGTCATCACGACAAAATCCTCAACTGGCAAGATCCTCTGCTGACAGGACGCCAGCACACCCAAGGACGCAGACTAAGCCAAAATATTCTAAGGCAAGGAAGTCAGCGTCAGCTGCCAGTGGGATCCGACAGCCAGCACCAGCTGTCAAGGGATTCCACGCACAACCTTTTAAGTATGCCAGTCACCAGCATACTTACAAGGGGTCCCAATCTCAGAGAAATTCTGAGAGAAGGACAATACCTGATAGGAGGAACACCTATCAGAGGCACGAGCCCAATCAAAAATTTTCACAAAGGGATATGAATGCTAACCGTAGTGGTCCACGTCCTCAGGGACCACCAAGGCAACACAATGTACCGGAAAAGCATTTTCGAAGCTCCCAGCGGAAGCGTACTTCCAAAGGAGATACACACACAACCTCACCTTCCCAAACCAAACTCATTCATTATTTCAAAAGGAAGGGAAAGGCTGTTAATGATGTCAGCAAGGATAAAACCAAGCTGAAAATCACCCAAGTCTGGATTCCGAAAGGAATTATCCAGCGATCTAACCCTGCAGGACCCGCAGAAGATCGGGGACCTAAATGAATCTCATTTCTTTCTTGCAGGTACAGGATCATGCAACACAGCTTCATAGATCGAGCGAGTGGATCATAGACAGTGGTTGCTCCGCTCACATGACTGGTGAAGAATTTCTATTTTCAGATCTTTCCAAGGTCAAAGGACCTCCAGTCATATTCGGTGATAACTCAAAGGGCAGAGTTATCAGCAAGGGCTGCATCGAGAAGGACGATGTCAGAATCATAAATGTATCCCTTGTCACCAACCTCAAGCACAACCTCCTGAGCATCAGTCAGCTGTGCGACTACGGGTACACAGTTACCTTTGAGAAATCAGAGTGCCAGATCAAAGACAAGGAATCTGGCGAGACCAAGCTGAGAGGTGTTCGCAAAGGAGGACTTTATGTCGTCGACTGGCATAGCGGGAAGACTGACTCATGCTTCGTGGCCACCAGTTCCATGGAAACAAACTGGCTGTGGCACAAAAGGTTAAGTCATCTGAATTTCAAAACTATTAACTATCTGACTAAGCATGATCTTGTAGATGGTCTTCCCAAGGGCGGGTTCAAGAAGGAAGGAATTTGCAAGGCTTGCCAGCAAGGCAAACAAACTAAGAAGTCCTTCAAGAACCAGTCGCCAGTCTGCCCCAGTACCAGTCAGGTACTCGAACTGCTACATATGGATCTTTTTGGACCAGTAGCACCTCAAACCATTGGAGGACGACGATATTCGCTGGTGGTAGTCGATGACTACTCGCGCTACACATGGGTAAAGCTTCTCAGAACCAAGGATGAGGTGAAGATCATTCTTCCAGAGTTGATCATCCAAGCTCAGAAACAGAGAGAAGCTGTGGTGAAGCGGATTCGTTCGGACAATGGGACTGAATTCTGCAACAGTCTGCTGATGGATTTTTGCGCGGAAGCTGGTATCAAACATGAAAGATCTACACCTAGGCAACCGCAGCAGAACGGACTGGCAGAACGTAGGAACAGGATGCTGAAAGAAGCGGTCCGGTCCATGCTGGCAGAGTCCGGCTTAGGACAGAGTTTCTGGGGAGAAGCGTTGGTGACGGCCTGCTACACTCAGAATAGAAGCGGGATCAACGACAGACTCCAGAAAACTCCCTACGAAGTATATTATGGTCGTAAGCCTTCTATAGCTCATCTCCGTGCCTTCGGTTCACCATGTTATATCCATAATAATGGCAAGTCAAAGTTAAATGCTTTTTCACCTAAGGCTGATGAGGGTGTCTTTGTCGGATATGGACATCCCTCTCACAAGGGCTATAGAGTATTTAACAAGACCACCAAACTTGTGGAAATAACATGCAATGTTGTTTTCGATGAAGCTACTTTAGTGCGCAGGACCTTACGACAACTGGCTGAAGATGTTCCTGAGGTCAATGATGTCGTTGATCAGTTGGGCAGGAATTCTTCCGATACTCAACCAACTGGACCGACTAGACCTATGACTGGATCATCTTCACAACCAGTTCCCTCGGTTGCCCATCAGCAAACCGGGAGGGTCGGTGATGCAAATGACCTTGCTGAGACCTTACACTCAATCTCCCTGAGTGGATCTAGCAACAATCAAGGGGGAATTCCGACTGGAATCTTTGAGCCAGAAGACAACGATGAACCAGCTGGAATGGAGGTACCAGCTGATACTGACAACGTTGGTGAAGGTTCAGGAAGCCAGTCAGACAGTGAAGCTGATGAAGCAGTTCCGACTGGTGAAGGTCAACCACCAGTTGCAATTCCAGTTCCAACTGGTGAAGGTCAACCGCCAGTTGCAGTTCCAGCTCCGACTGGTGAAAATGTGGAAGCACCAGTCATCAGGACAGAAGAACCTATTTCACAGCCGGCACCAGCAGTCGCTGGTCCTCCCAAATGGCTGAGGGATCACCCATCCGATGCTATTTTTGGTGATCCAGAAGGTTCTGTCCAGACTCGCCACGGCAGTGCACTCCTAAGTTGCTTTATTTCTCAAATGGAACCTACTTCCATAGGAGTTGCACTAGAATCTGCTGATTGGATTAATGCCATGCAAGAAGAGCTTGCTGAATTCACTCGCAACAATGTTTGGGACTTGGTGGAGAGACCATCACATCAATCAGTGATTGGCACCAAGTGGGTTTTCAAGAACAAGCGAGATGAAAATGGCACCGTGGTCAGAAACAAAGCTCGTTTAGTCGCCAAAGGTTACAGGCAGTGTGAAGGCATCGACTTTGATGAGACCTTCGCACCAGTTGCAAGAATGGAGGTAATACGGCTGTTCCTTGCGTATGCAGCGTATCACGGCTTCACGGTATTCCAGATGGACGTGAAGAGCGCCTTCTTGAATGGCGAGCTAAAAGAGGAGGTTTATGTCGAGCAACCTCCAGGCTTTGAGATAGGCACCAAAGTGTACAAGCTGAGAAAGGCCCTGTATGGATTGAAACAGGCGCCCAGGGCTTGGTACGAAACGCTGTCACAATTCCTTATCAGCAATGGATTTCGGAAAGGGAAGATTGATAGGACTCTCTTCCTTCTCAAGGATGGAGGTGACATGCTAATGGTGCAGATCTATGTTGATGACATCATATTCGGATCAAGGAATATATCTCTCTGCGAGAAGTTTTCTCAACTGATGCAGACGTCATTTCAAATGAGTATGATGGGCAAATTAACATACTTCCTAGGACTCCAGGTCCAGCAGTCAACTGATGGGATTTTCATCAGTCAACAGAAGTATACCAAGGACTTAATCCAGAAATATTGCCGAGAGAAAACTAAGTCCCTAAGGATACCAATGAGCACCAGTTGTCAGATATTTCTCGATGAACAAGGTGAATCAGTTGATCCTACCGTTTACCGGGGAATCATTGGATCACTTCTCTATCTCACTGCCAGCAGACCCGACATTTCATACTCAGTCGGAGTGTGTGCCAGATTTCAAGCCAATCCGAAAAGGTCACACATGGAAGCTGCCAAAAGGATAGTGAAATATCTGAAGGGGACTGAATCTCTTGGAATATGGTATCCCAAAAATGATGAGCTCACACTCATTTGATATTCAGATTCAGATTTTGCTGGATGCCGTATAGATCGAAAGAGTACCAGTGGTACGTGTCAGTTTCTAGGACACAAGCTAATCAGTTGGTTTAGCAAGAAGCAGCACTCAGTTGCTACATCTACCACTGAGGCTGAGTATGTTGCCGCTGCCAGTTGCTGTGCTCAAATAATTTGGATCAAGCAACAACTGGAGGACTATGAGGTGGACACTGGCTGTGTACCCATCTATTGCGACAACAACAGTGCTATGTGCATCACGAAGAATCCGGTTCATCATTCCAGAACCAAGCACATAGACATTCGACATCACTTCATACGTGATCATGTCGAGAAGAAGGATGTCAGCGTAGACTACATCAGAACTGAAGATCAACTGGCTGACATCTTCACCAAACCCCTTCCAGAAGCAAGATTCAAGGAGTTGTGCATCAAACTCGGTCTTATGGAGATTGATGTGAGCCCCAATGATGAGGAAGAATGAGTCCCAGCTCTCATTCTGTTCTTGCTCTTCTGAAGGACGCTGATTACGACTTAGTCCAAGCTCTTAGTTGTTTTTATTTAAGTGGTATCTCAAGCTCACTGATGGTTCCTACTGGCGGAACTTATATCTTAATTGTCTAAGGAAATGAGTCCCAGCTCTCATTCCGAAGTTGCCAGCACAAACCATCAGTTGAAGCGAAATTGGGTCCCAGCTCCCAATTTCAAGCGATGATGAGGAGTGGATTTCTTGAAGAGAAGATAATGCGGAATAAAATTGAGTCCAAGCTCTCAATTTTCTTAATCTTTCAAGTTGTCAGCAGACAACTGGTGATATTTCCTACGACTGATGAAATTGAGTCCCAGCTCTCAATTTATCCAAGTACTCGGGAGCCAGTCGTAAGTACCAGTTGTCAACTGGTAAGGAGGCCATGCTGACAGGGAGAAGTGTTCAACTGGCATATCCTACTGATGACCAGTTATATTACTGATGACCAGTTGAGTCCCAGCTCTCAACTGACGATCTCTTGAAGTCCAAGAGTCGTGCCAGCTGTCGCAGAAATGGCGGGATTGTTCAAATCCTCTTGCGTGGGCGTATCTCAGAATTTAATGCGCATTTATTGCCACATTTAATGCGCACAGTGACTGCGCGGTCAAAAGGACATTTGCGACCAATCAGAGAGCGCCATGTCAGCTACACGGCGTTGCCCACGTCAGCATGACCGCCCACGTCGCCAAAGGGAATCGTGCCAGCTGATGACCGTCGATCCTCACTTTTGACAAATTAATCTCGTCCATCCAAACCAGCTTGGCACCAGTATAAATAGCCTTCATTCATGAACGGGAAAACTCTTATCATTCCTTCATATTTTCCGAACATTTTTTCTGATTCATCTTCCTTAAGAATTTCCCAACATTTACTCCCTGAAAATATGGCATCCTCATCTAACCCCGCTGATGATAAGTCATCCTCTGCCACTGAGTCTTTGGAGCTAGACTTGCCATTGGCCGAAGCTCACATGCCTACTTTTACTGGCATTATAAAGGAAGAAGATATTGACTACACCTATCCATTCAGCAAGCTTGTTTCGCTGAATAAAGCAGCCACCCGCCATTGTCTCTCTCACGCACAAATCAGAACAGCCCAAGTTCAGAAGGAGAAGATTCTGAACGACAAGCTGGCGGAGAAGCACCACGGCCCGAAGCTGATGGAGATGATTTGTTGGGATTGTATACTGAAAGCATATATGATTAAGTGTTTCGTACACTGGTATTCATGTATGTATCCGCAACAATGCTCGCTGTCTGATGGAACAATCATACGACGAACTATAATATCCTATTATCTCGCCGATAGGGATGGCCATGTGGTGTGACCACAGCAGGATCATATGGCTCGTTTGACCTAGCGAGATATAAACAGTATCACAGCTGAGACGGTCCCTGGATAGGCTGTCGGTTTAAGCTGCGGCACATCAGTTCATAAGTGGGCTTATCCTGGCTACTTGATGTGTCGGTACATATTTATGTATTGATGGGATCAACAGTGGGATGCGCCGTTCTCATTGACATATGAACGAGCCAGATCCCTAACATACTCTCTGTGATCTTAAATCGTACTGAAGGATAAGGGGCACACACAGATTGACTGCACTTTGATTTACCATGGTGGCGGGTCTTACATGTACCCTTATGCCCGTATTTTGGGTGTTGGCAATTTGTGTGGGGTCTGCTTAGTCTGGATGTATGGTAACATATCCGTTCAGGATGGTGACATTCCCTGATGAGCTCACAAAGGTTCATTATGCTAAACCCTGCAGGTTGAATTATTTAATTCAGGCATAAGTGATAAAAGGTGAGTGGTGTTATTCAGGAAATAAGAAATTAATTAATTGTGGCTGATTGTCATAAGCCAAATTAATTAATGAATGTCTGAAACCTTAAATATGTGGATCAAGTTAGTTTGGTGCAACCCGTTCCTAATAACGTGGTAATAAAGGGGCGAGTCAGTATTGTTACCGTGGTGAAGGTTAAAACAATACTTTATTAATTAATTAAATGTTCTGGGTTGGACATGAGAGAATTAATTAATAAAAGAGGGCCCACTTTATTATTTGCATCTGATCCCTGGTCTGGCCCATTAACTGCTCTCAGCCCATTAGGGTTAGGGTTTCATAAACCCTAACACTATAAATACCCCCCTCTCTATTGGATCAACACAATTTTGGTGTGTATACTTTTCAGTAGCCGTCAGTTGAGAAACTAGGGTTTCATAACAGACAGAGAGAGAGGGGCGACGACTGGATCTACGAGGGAGGAGATTGATCGACTTCTCCGGAGCTCGGATCTAACTTGGTAGAATAATCCTCACCAGATTTCCAAGGAGCAAGGGATACAGATCAGAAGATCAGATCTGTAGGAACAAGAGAAGAGATTCAAAAGTTCCATATTCCGCTTCAGATCTGAATAGGTTTTTCACCGTTATCATTCTCCGATCTGTCCTGTGGATCAAACGGTGAAACAAGGTATAATTCTATATCCATCCTATGCAATTTAATTTGTAGGAGCATGCATAGGCTTTCGCATGGTTCATTTAATTGTATTTATTCCTGGTATCCTAAGAACGATCCTTGGCAAGTTTAATGGCAATTAATATTGCCCGTCGTAGACTCAAACCCTACATGATAGACCATGAGCAGCTCCGCCCGTATTTGACGGCGACTCCCAGGACGTTCCATCCTCATTTGGTTGCCGAGTTCTATGCTCGGGCAGTCATTGCTGACGACAGGAAGTCGTTCACAACATCAGTATTCGGCCATCTGATCACGGTCGACGCTGCATACCTCGCCAACATCTTTGGGATGAGGAATGAAGGAGAGGAAGTGGCGACGTATCATAGGGATGATACGGTCGAGTTCCAGCGGAGGTGGGAGCAGTGGAGAAGGGCAGAGGTGACCGTTTTTAAAACGGGGATGAAGAAGTCCGAGATGGAGGACTTCTGGCAAATGGTGTGCGACATTGTGGTTCGCATGCTACAATGTGAGGTCGGATCGTACGCCAAGCTAAGCCTGCGGAAGTTTTCGGTGATGTGTGCCCTAGTGGATGGAGTTCAGGGCAACTGGGCCGAATTCTTCTTCGGCCGACTGCTGGAGAATGTTGAGAGGAATGTCACCGTGAAGACTGACGGGAAGTTTCTTCACGCGGTGTCATTCGGGCTGAGGATCAGCCATATACTGGAAGTAGAGATGGGGGACGACGTTGACCAGGGGGAGCGACTGGTCGGGTCAGACTTCATCCCAGCCACAAAGGTGAAATTACCCAACCCCAATTACAAGAAGCCACGCCGGCTGAAAGGGAAGACAGCTGTGGACCCCGAAGAGTCTGTCTCTGAAGAAGATACAGACAAGACATGGGAGGAAGTGCCAGTGGTGGCTCTCCCACTGCCAGCTGCGGCCAAGGATGAGCTTAAAAGGAAGCTAGAGGTTGAATCTTTATTCACCTCTATGGAAGAAGCCGTGGAGAAGGCAACTGGCATACATCCACGGGCATCATCACAAGTGCCAGCCCCCAGGCCCCCTTCAAGCAAAAAGCCCAAGACCCACCAGCGCCAGCAGCCCCAGCCAGCTGCTACCTATGAGCCAGCATCCGGGAAGATCTCGATACCAGTCAAGAAGTCCGTTCTTGGACTGACTGAGGAGGAGACCATAGAGAGGATGACCCGGAAGCGAAAGAGGGTTCAGACCAGACCTCAGAAGCTGGTGGAGCAAGCGAAGAAGGAGCAACAAGCTTCTCTTGTAAGGAAGAAGCAGGCCCAGGCAAGGCTGAAGGCCTTGGCCGACCAGCGGAAAAGAGAGGCTGAGCTGGCAGCCCGCGATGAAGCCTTTGCAAAGGTGCAGGCTGAGCATGAGGCCAGACGTCAGGCGCAACTGGCGGAGCAGGTGCACCAGGTGGCCAAAGGCAAATGGGAAGTTGCCCCAACTACAAGTGCAAGGCCACCAGCACCAGCTCCAGGCCAGATCTTATCAGAAGAATCTTTTACCCGCCTGATGGTCATGGGTGCTGATGAAGATGTACTATCCCTTGTGGATAAGTACCAGGAGGAGGAGGAGGTCGCTGAAGTCCCTCCACTCGCGCAAGGGGGTGGTGGAGGTGAAGAAGACCCACTGGCCGCGTACGGGGGTGCCAGTGGAGGAGTTAAGGAGCGGGCGACCAACCCGGAAAAACTGGCGAGTTTTTCGGACATGAGCTCCGATTCGGAGGAGGAGCCGGAGCAGGAGGCAGCTGAGGAGGTGATACATCACTCCATGGTGCAGAGGATGGAGCCAAGGGATCTGTTCCCAGACCTTGAAGATAAGGCTCGTCGTCCTGCCAGTCGCCCAAAATCATCAGAAGCATCAACATCTTCTGGGCGACCAGCAACATCCTCACCAGCGCCAGCACGTTATGTGCGCGCAGAAAGGAGGCCATACATGCTCTGCATCCAAGAGCATCAACTGATTGATGAAGACTCCTTCCAATCACGAGTGACAGGAGTACATCGGTGGGAGCACCGCGGGGCAATGGCGTTTCAAGATTCACGAGTGCCTGAGCCATCAGCATTCAATATCATTCCCATCAGCGGACTCCCCCACCAGTCGGTATACGCTTCGAGGATCTATGACTGGTGTCTGCCCCTGCAGCCGATAGAGTACTTCAATTCCACTCTCTATGAGTATGCTGAAAACATCACGGCGGAGGTGGAAAATGCCGTCAATGACGAGATGATAACCAGCTACCGAAGACTGTGGAGGGTGAATCCGGAACTATGTCTGGAGTTCCGGAGGTGGAGGATTTTCGACCTGTGCCAGCGCCAGCTGACTGTAGAGAAGCGCGCTGTTCTGTATGCCAGGCTAGGGCTTGGTTACTGGAGATCAGAGGAAGCGTGGGCGAATGCATTCATGGATTCTGATCCTGAAATGCACCAGCAGCTGTCTACCAGGCGAATCAGGCGCCTTTTGAAGAAAATTGCAGAATTCAGACAGCTGACTGGGACTTCCGGTCTCCCTAGGCCAAAAATGGTTAAGTGGCCATTCCTCCAGTTCCAGCCCACCAGCCGTGGATACCAGCTGATCTACGCGCTCCGACGCCTGAAGGTCCTCACCGCTCTCCCCCGGATCCCTCCATACTTTGGAATTTTCTTTGATATGGCTGCCAGCGCTCTGCTGGTAGACCACATTGTGGAGGAGGATCCCTCTCGTGGTTGGTGGCTGACCCTTGCCGTCCCCCCTGTTCCTACTGTTTCGGGCGATCTTGTCCCTAATCATATGGACTGGCAAGTGGTGGAATTCCCAGCCCCACCCGTTTTTGAACAAGTCCAGCCAGCTCCAGCAGCAGTGCCAGTAGTGGAGCCAGCAGAAGCAGCAGTCGAAGTACCAGCGGAGCAACCAGCTGCAGCTGCAGTGCCAGCGGAGGAGCCAGCCCCAATGGAAGAATCAGCTGAATCTGAACCAGCAATGGCTCCTTCCGCAACTGATGTGCCTTCCTCTTCCATGGAAGTATCAGCGCAGCCAATCTCCGAGATCCATCCTCCTGCGCAGCTTCTTGCACTCATTGATGCCAGGATGGATCAGCGCTTCGCCACCTTCCGAACTGAAATTGCTCAACAAATGGAGTCCGTCACCGCCGGTGTCTCCACCTTTTTGGCGCGGATCCAAGAGGGGGAAAGGGTGCGAGCAC
>JAPKLW010009511.1:0-12183 GCA_026898455.1 Plectranthus barbatus | reverse complement strand
ATTTCCGCTGCGTAACGTTATACACTCTGATAAACCGGGACCAACAATATTATATATAATAGAGGAAGTAATGTCGTATAATGATAATAATATTGTTCTAAAATAGGAATAATACCATATTATAACGCAGGAAGATGTTTGTTAGGTATATAATGAATGTTAGGTATATAATGCATGTTTCCTAGATATATAATGCATGTTTCTTAGGTATATAATGCATGTTTGTTAGATATATAATGAATGTCGAGATAGAATATGCAAACAGAATCTTAAATAAGTACAAAATGACAAAAATATCCTATAATGCAGGTTTTTTGAGATATAATGACCGAAAATTTTAGTAAAATCCTGAGCGTTCATTCATCAAAATCAATGGCGAGGATTGGTTCTTATTTCTTATGGTAAGAGTGGTTCTCACTGGATCGCATCCCTATATTTATATATATATATATATAGATATAGATAACTCAAAGTCTAGATGTACAAAAAAAATATGCATTGTATGTAGGTCAAAACTTTAAATAAATTTAGTACTAACTATAAGATTTTTTTTAAATCTAGTACAAATTATAATTTTTTTCAATTAAATGGTCAAACTATCAAGAATAATACAAATATAGAATATAAAACTTTTCCAACAATGGAAAACTAACATTGCTCGCCGGAAATTCCCCGATTCATTTACAATCTTATATATTATTTTTATTAAATGATGTGAATTCGCGATGAGTACAATCTAATTTTTGTCACTAGATAAAAGAAAGTTCATGTAATTGTATAGTTTCTAATAATTTAGACACTTATTAGCAAAATGTGATAATTTTTATTAGATTTAAAAAAAAGGACATAATTTGTACTAACTTTGCCTTTATATGTATGGAGCAAAATTTGACAAGCTTCGAATGGCAGTGTTGAATGAATCGAATAACAAATTTTAGTGGACATTTAACAGTTCAAAGCATCACCTTCCCTCCAAAAAACTGATCAACAATCCAGTTTCTGCACCAACTCACAGCATCCGGTACCGACTTTAACCGGCAAGCCTAGGCATATCCTGGACGACGGCGTCTCCAGGTTATCAGTCTGGCCATAGTACGCAGCTTCCGCGATAAACTTGGACGCCATCTCGAACGTCATCTTAAGGAATGGAGATGACGACTCAGAAATGCAGCCATGTCTATTCATCGCCTTGTACTTGCCGGTGTGCGTCATGCAATCCGCGATCAAGCTCAGATGGCGAAAGTCGATCTTCACGCCATATATATCGAACACCTGCTTCACCTCCCGTATCAGAGTTGCCCGGGCGGCCTCCACTCCGTAGGTCTTCAACACTGCGCGAATATTGTTGGAGTAGACACGGCTCAGGTCAAGATCTTGGTGCATCTCCCGGATTGACTTGAAATCCGCACCGGATGTCTTCATGGCCCAGTATAAAGGGTCACCTGCACCCGTTTTCGGTTTCTTGTTGTCCCAGATGACAGTTTTGTCATCCGGGTCGTATTGTACCAATCTGCATTGGCTCATCTTCCCGGACTTCTTGATGTATACCGTCTTTGCTGTTTCCTGGGCAATCTGCACAATACAGCAGTTGTAAGACATGAAATATTTAGTTATAATAGTAATAGGCAGAGAAGCATGGATCTTTTACAAGAATGAGTTAATGCAATCAATATGAACATGACATCATTCACTAACCGATAAAAACTGAAGAAAGATTACCTGAGCAAGCAAAACATGGGGTTCGTCGGTGAACATGAAGTGGACTTCAAAGGACAGTCCCTTGAAAATCATCTTGACGGCCCTGCGGTTTTTTTTCTTGGTGGAAACATTTCCTGAGTTTAGAGTTATTTCAATGGATTTGGCTTCCGACATAACCTCTTCATCTTTGTTGTCGGAGTGCTCGGTTAATTCATCTTCGCTGGTTTCCATTTTGCTTTTTCCTTTCTCGATGCCTGCAGCAGATAATTCATCTCCACTATGGTCATCATCATCTGATCCATCGTCATAGTCCATTTCATCAGAAGCTTGTTGCTTTCTCTTCTGAGCATCTGAACCCAGGTCATCTCCCTCGTCGTAATCATCAGCTGCATCATCATCGTCATCGTCTGCTTCTTTTCTCCCTGCCCCCGAGTCATCTTCATCGGCGTCACTTGATGCTGCTGCTTCCGGTCTTGAGCTAGACATTAAATTTCTAATGCCACTAACTTCGGAGCACAATTTGATATGTTCTTTTATAGCACGCTCCAATTTTACTAAAAACACAGATTTCAGCGTATCCCTTATGTCACCTATGGACACAAACTGAGTGTCCTTGAGTTTCATTTTCAACTTGTAGATTCTGGCCAGTTTCTTGTGATCGATTGAGATTTGAACTTCCATACTCTCTACCAAATCCGCCACCGTGAGCCTCTTCAACTTTGAAATAAGGGAAACAACATCATCCCTATACTCAGGAAAAAAACAAAAAGTCATACACTCTAAAGTAAGTTTATATCAAATAGGCAATTACAATAACTCACTTGGATCTGAAATCCGAGAATGGACAGGTCAAAACAGGAGTCTTAATTGATGCAGTCATCAAAATCTCCTGGAGACGAGGAATACCTAATGTAACATTCATTTCTCCACGGCCCGCCAGATGAAAAGTGTTCAGTCTGGTAAGAATATACCATGACATATAGTAAACAGACATGTTCCACTTGAACCGAAACAGAAACATGATCAACTAACTCATTTGATAGCAGAAATAAATTATACAGCAACTAAGTCGACGATATACTGCGAAGATAGATATGCCAGGAATCGGTTCCTCTACATATAGCACTAAGAGAGACATCAAAAATAAATCTTACGTCATCTGAGTTGATGGTTCGCCTACGGACTGAGCTGCAATGACACCAACTGGTTCTCCTGCCTCTGCAAGACAAGATAGGTATTTCTGCTTCACCAACTCTAAAAATCCTTGCTCCTTAGCAAATGCCTTATCTTTCTCTGATAATCGTTCCTTCGTTTTACCCTTGCGTCTTTTTTGAAATAGGTGCTCACTACTTGCATTCTGCTTCTGAATAAATTGCCTAGCTTCTTCTTCGACTCCCTTGGGCAATTCGCTTATGTAACTACTGAACTCGCGCTGGTTCTGAAACTTTTGCCAGATAGTTTCTCGATTCTACAACATATATTAAATAGGGCTGTGTGTTTAGCCTTTTTGCTTTTACCATAGTTTGAAGCATGTGTAAAGTAGAAGAAAAGTTCAAAAGCCAATATTAGAGAAGAACACGGGAAATTACATCTTCTAGTGCCTTGAAGTTTTTCAGGAAGCTCGTTTTGTGCACGTCAACACCATCTTCCCCATAATAAAACTGAGCGATCGAACCAGCAGAATCACGAACTGTGGAATCATAACAAACTTTCAGGCTCTCGAGATTTTTTATCAGACAGCGTTGTAGGTATCCACTGCGAGAAGTCTTAACTGCAGTGTCAACTAGCCTGTAGAAAACAAGCCAAAAGTTGGAGAAGGCGACGCAATATAGATGCAAAAATCTATTGAAAATTCAAGATTCCAATTCTGTGAGCAAAACAACCTGGTTCAATACATCTGTCAATGATATAAAGATAGGGCCGAATGTGTTGAAGAGGAAATACAGACTGAGAAAGTTTACCTCACTTGCTAACATTTCTTTTCTTTTAGAAGCATTGAATTATGATCTTTTTTTCTTTTTGATAATTTAGTGTTTGCTGAGTTTTCACCGCAGCTAGTGTGCAAAATATAATAATTACGTCCAGAGCGTCAGTAAGATAACCCCAAATGACCAGAAAAACAACGCAAGAAAGCAAGTCAACTTAAGAAAAAAAAATTGAAAAAACAAAATCAATGTGAAACTAGGATGTACCCTTCACGGCCAGCCATGCAATGGAAGTAATACTCCTGAGGTTGGAGGCCAGTAAGAAAGCGATCAGTTATAAAGCCTCCTGCTCTAGCTGTGAAATCCCATGGAGGAAAGGACGGCAAGGTCTTCCCAGAAACCATTCTGGGCACTCTTTTACCTTCCAACTCTTGTTGGCCTAGATAGGCAGATATTTGTTGAAAATTCACCTATCCAAAATGAATGGAATAACCATGTCGAATTGCACTGCTTAAAAGGTATATATAGAACATTTGAACAAACAAGCAAGCCATCAATAAAAAGAAAGGACCTCACAGTTTTTTGCTAAATAACAGAATAAAAAGACATCAGAAAACAGTGATTAAATTCTTCCCATAGGAGGAGTTTCTTTGCAGAGTAAAAGTAAGGCAGGTAATTTAGATGGAAAAACATTTCAAGTTGACAAGCGTTCGACGTGTAGAAAGTAGAGAAAGTAATGCAAATTAAGAAGGGGAGAAGAAACATGAGATCAGAAGTACAAGGCATCATTCACAAGCATAATGGAAGTAAAAGGTGGGAGTTTAACTGAAGAATTCAAATCAAGAATGATGAACATTGGGAATAATGATATACTTCGGACTTACTTGACTACCCTTAGCACCTGTTATGGTCATCAGAGAGATGCAATTCTTTGGGAAAGGTTTCAACAAGCCCGCAGTCAACAAATGTTTGAGTATTTGAGAACCTTCTCTAGTTAGCCTATTGGTCAATTTATTTTTCATTTTCATGTCCAAGGATGCAGTAGCTGAATCTCTGTTGCTGCATATGACTTTCTCAATTTCTAACTGGAGCTCTTCAGGACCTAGGGAATCAGAACCAAAAGAGAAAAGGGTAATCAGCACATTCAACATAAACAAGCTATGCGATGATAATAATTGAAAAACTAGAACCAAACTCTCAAAATGGTAACAAACATATATTGGATAATTAAAGCAATCCACAATCTAAGAAAGTTGAGTATATATGTAAACGTCAGCTAGAAGACTGTATGCAGAAATATTAGTGTGTCCGGGTTTAGCATCTAAAGCGAATAGCACGAGATCATCACCAGAATATATAGCAAGTGAAGCAGCACAAAAATGAACAACTGAAGTGTATTTGATTGCGATTTTATTTTATGATTTTAAAAGAGTATAAGCTCTAGTTAAGAAGAAACTGTATTTGATTGCAATTTTATTTTGTGCTATACGACATGGTCTAGGTGCCAGATTAAGTGTATATTTTTTAAATAAGTAAAGTTTCATATAAAACTGAATAACATTTAATTTCATACATAGCATAACTATACATATATATCATTCTATGATGGCAAAGAACTTCGCTACAATAGAGAATGGATAGGTGAGGAACATACTAGTGAGCTTAATCATTGACTATGAAAAGACGTACACTGGATCTTAGAATTGAAGGAAAAAGACAATTCTATCACATCTTATGTGAGTTCAAATTGGAATAAAACTGGCCATATTGATGGCAAAATATCTAGCCAACAGTGAACAGTCTTTGTCGAAACACTTGTAAATAACAAAAAACATTGACTCCCAAGATAAAAAACAATTAAAAAAAAATAAGAAGAAATTTCAATAGCTGCAGTAAAAGATTATTGCTACATAAGAATTAAGAATGGAAAAGCCAATAGCTTTTGAAAGGGTGATTACCTGGTGAAATATGCATTTGGCATAAAGCTTCCAAATATACCAATAAACTACTAATGTAAATGTGCAATGCAATTGGTTAATTGTATACAAGTCACACTAAGGCCGACCCCCTCAAACAAATGCTGGTAAAATGGTTAGTAAAATCACATAATCTGAACTTCGAAGAAAAAAGATAAATCAGATTCAAGGAATCTCCCAGTATGATACCTATTTGCCCAGGTTTGAACTTAACGAAATCGCAGTGAACCTCTTTACCAACGTCTTCTCCTTCGAGTTTTTCCTTCCTTAGGAGATCGTAACCCGGTAATATGATAAGGTCACCTATCCCGCATGTGAACCCATGAAACTGCCATACAGAGAACATTCATTGATTAATCAGCTGAGACACAATATTTAGCGGAACATTTAGATTAACACGAGAAGGACCTGCAGGAAGATTGTGAATAAGCGGCTCAATCCAGAAAGTAAAATGCCTGCACTATTAGATCCATAAAGCTCTTGTACTGTGTGAACCAAACCAAACTTTCCGAACTGAGCTTTGTCGACAACACCACGTACAAGCTCATTTTTCCAAATTAATAAATCATGTTCAGCATTGTGATCTAGATCTTCCTCTCCATTTTTATAACTGCCTCTAGCAAAATAGTTCTTTGGGACTTTCCCCTGGTTTTTCACTGAACAAGGTGCACAACCTCGCGTGATAAAATTCAGTAATTCTGTAATTACCTAGAAAAAAAAAAACAGCATAAACACTTCCAAAGATCAGTGAATACCTTCCTTAAGCTAAGATTTATCTGTAATCTAGGAATTTCATGGAATACATCATGCTCATCAGGCAGATTATAAGCATTTGAGTATATTCACCTGTTTCCCAGTCCAAAGAGGTTCAGGTTTCCACACTGCAGGCAAGACAGACTCCAACACACCTTCAGAATCTAATACTGAAACCTTACGAGAATAATCAACTGCATGCAAACCGGCTCCAACTGAAAACACACCAGACCCATAAAGAAGCTGGGTAAATTCACTCCAGGTAAGAAATGTATTCTTCAATGTAAGAAGCACAGCAGCTACAATATGGTCCTGAAAATATTACGTTCACGAGCTTAGAATAATATAATTGTGCAGGCCGAGCAAGGAACACCTAAAAGAGAAGGCGGAAAATCACAAAATCACTGACAACTTCCTGATACTAAAACCTGAATCAAGCCTCTAACTGTGTCACCCTTTGTTGGAACAATATACTGTTCATTAGCATTAACGATGTTGTAAGCTTCCGCACGAGAAATTTCATCCTGAGGAAAATGCACATTAATTTCATCACCATCAAAATCTGCGTTGTAAGAGCTGAAGCCAGTTTAAAGAGACAATGTCAATCTACGAAAAATCAAAGCAGAAAACTTTACATATAATAAATAACAAAGCTAACCTGCAATTTGCATAGTGCATACGAAGCGTTCTTTCTCCTTTCAATACACGAACTACATGAGCCATTATACTAGGCTTGTGAAGTGTAGGCTGAAAAGAAACCAATACAAAGTTTAGTAGCATTTATCCATAGTAGAGAAAATGCCTATCAAGAAAGAGATGCTCATAAATGGAAATTTAACTTGAAAGTATTTTAATAGATTATGGAATTCATTATAGATATAGCCTATGCACTTTCCAGTTTTACCATAATACTTCAGTTATAAGTTAACTGAAGGGTGCTACAACCATACAAAATACTTCAGAAAACAAAAAATCTCAGACATTTTTACATAGTACTGCAGCGTATAGGAACAGAAGAATCATGAAAATTTGTGGGTATAGAGGCATAGAAGGTTTTCTAAGGGACACTGCTCAATCCTAAACAAGCCAGGGACTGTTGAAATATAAACTTGATTTGGACTTTTGTTATGAATTAATTTAGGCCCAAAGTGTAGACCCATTAAGTAGTATATTCTAGAAGTCACCTATAGTTTTTAGAAATATCTAGAATAAGATATTTATATAAGAGCTCTCTAGAACTAGATATTTATATAGAGCTCTCTAGAAGATTATTAATAGCCATTAGATTAGAGTTGACATGTCATAATCCTAACGGTTGTAAACTAGTATAAATAGGGGTTGTATGTTAAGTTTGTAATCAAAAATCAAAAATAAAAATATTCTCCAAACACAAAGTAGCCCTCCTTTCCTAAACTTCTCATATTCCCTCCCTAATTCCTAAATACTTCTCCACCATCAACCCATCTAATTTCCAACAGGGACAAGATATAGAGTAAAATAAATTTCTCAGATGAAAAAAAAAAAGAAAAGAAATAGTTCTTGCATAAAGATGAACAAAAGAAAAGAAATAAAATATGTACGAGCTTATTATATATCTACAATTATTTTAGAAATTATATCAAGCCCGTGAAAATATTGACATCAATTGGAATACAAAACAATGTCCCCTGGCTCAACTCAATGACAAGAGCAAACTAAAAGGCATCATGGAAAAACATTCCAAGCATAATTACAGATGCACAAATGTGCAACTTAGAGTATAATGAATGTTCTAACAATTGCATGAAATTGGTAGGAATCAATATACTAACATACAAATGAAACAGAAGGATATTTTACATATACTTTAATTAGAATAACAAATAAACTACTGTTTAAATAGGCCCTTTCGAGTACCTGTCGATTAACAAGCACAATATCCCCATCCTGCAAGTGGCGGTAGACAATCTTGCCCTCAAACTCATGCTCGTTGATCTTCCCAGATGGGATAGATGCACCTCTTGAAGATGGTAATTTCCTGGATATTGCTACACGCATCTTTTTGTTTGATGGCAATCTTATAGTAGATACACTATCTACATAAGTTGTGGCTCCAGGATGGGTTTCAGGCCCATTAATGACAGCACACCTCAATTTCTCAGCATTCCAAGGAGTAACTCTCTGGCATGAGAAGGACATCATGGAAAAAAAATGAGGGAATAGATTTCAAAGTAATATTTGCTAGTCTGGCATGAGGAATCGTAAAGTAACAATCACTTTTGTCTACAAGAAAAGAACCACTGACTAGCATGTGGCCTCTTCATGCATATTTCTGTAACCAAATGTAATTATTTCATAATGTGGCACAATATTAGGAGACAGTTGACTGAACGTAATACAAAAGGATGCAATATGAATCCATACCTCTGGATATGTCAATCTCAATGCAAAGTATGGAGGAATTCCAATTTCATTGACTGCCAAGTAAGGATCTGGAGATATGACAGACCGGCAAGCAAAATTTACTCGTTTCCCCATCATCTTCTGACGGAATAAACCCTCTTTCTTTTCAAGGAATTGGCAAATACCCTTTTGAGATTGATCTGCAGTAGTAATGTGGATAAAACAATTTGCATAACAGCAAAAATATCAGTTACAACATAATTTTTCCCTCCTAAAAGTAGCACAAAATTAGTAAGCACTAATGGCCCAACATTGGAAAAAAAGTGAAGCAAATATGAAGTTGCAACTCAAGTGCAGAAAGTTTGGGGTAACCAAGACCATAATAAGTTCAACATAAACTTAAGGTAACCTATTTATATTAATATAACATTTCAAGATACAATCCTCCACTATTCTGGCACAGAAAGTTTTAGGAGTTAATTATCACCCATCAGGGTGGTTGACTGTCCTGAATATTGTTTAAATAAGAGGAACCAGTAAGGATGAGGACAAATTGCTAAAACATTTAATTAGCCAGCCAAGAGTTTATAGGACAACCTAGAAATTTAGATGATATGGAGCATAACCATGTGCTGGGTTCGGAGAAGGGACCTCGACCTGTGTCGGGCCATCGGCGGGAACAGGCATGAGCTTACTATCCATAGGCGTGCGTTGTTTGAATAGTCTCATTAGTTATTACATTATTCAATTTCTTTTATTAGTTTCCTAGTTTATTTTAGTTATTTACTTATTAGTTGATTGCATTATTTGTTTTCCTAATTAGGATATTTTAGGATATTGTTTTGGGTATTTAAATCTCCTAATTAGGGTTTTGAAGTTAAACAATAATATTTTATTTTGGGAGCGTATATTCGTTTGGGCCATCTTGTACGTGATTTGGGTTTCTGCTTCTATCATTATATAACAGTCTTATGATTTTTATGGAGTTAACAGGGTTGTCATCTTTACTAAGCTCTAAATAGGTAACTATGGCAACCACATTAACTAACAAAAATAGTGCTCTCAGTCCGAAAGTACCCTATGAAGCAATAGAAATAATTGTCAGTAAATATCATGAATCTTTATTAATAATATCCTGAATTGCTGGACTCAGTAGGAACAGAATGACAAAATTTTTGACAATTCCTCTGCCTAAACAGAGATTCAATATTCACCAACAAATCATTGCGGATGCAGACACATTCCTCCACCATAGTTCTCAAATGTACAGCTACTTGAGACAACATTGATTAAGGCATGCAATAAAAGCAAAGACAAGACTTTCACAGAAGATGAAAACATAGGCAAAAGTTGGATTACATTAATATATGCACATCATCTGAAAAGGAAGAAACAGCCATCAAAGCTGAAAAGCAGAAGTATTGACTCACTATTTGCAGTTTTGCTATCAAATAAAACATTGACAGATTGCTGAAGATCCAACCAGCGACTGATAATCTTTGAGCGTTCAGAATTATTCATATGAGCATTTCCTAAAGCAATATTTGCTTGCAGCACTTTCCCCAGTAGAACCGTATGTGGATGCTCCATCACCTGAAGGGAAACAAAGATAAATGACTGTAACACAAACTGGCATAAGCAATATACTAAATCCTATGAAAAACCCTGGTCAGATTCTTACCAAAGAATTCTCTTCAACAGTGAGAATTATAACAATAATTCCCATTGAAGGCATATATTAAAAACATCTTTTCAATCCCCCAATAAAATCCAAATCTATACCAAAAACAAAAGCAATGCAAAATGCAAGAGCCTGCAAACAATAAATCCTTTTCTAAATGCCAGTATGCAATCATGGTAAAGGCAACCACACAGCTTTGAAGATATACACACCAATGCAAGTTATATAAACATACATGAAAATGTTTTTTATTAGCACTTACAGAATCACCACCTTTGGCTGGAGGCCTGAATTTTATAGGAGGTACAAGTACATTCTCTAGGAAAAACATTGAGCAATGAGCTTCATTTTCCCACAAACGCTTTAGTATATCCCTAACCTGTAAATTATGAGGCATAAAGATTTATTAATAGAGATAATCAAACGTCAAAAAACACAATACTAGCAAGCCACCTCTGATGGTAAAATAGGTACTGAAAAATCGGTAGATACATCCCACAACTCCTGATTTAGACTGCTTTCTTGTTTTACACCTTTTCTGGACCTGCTGCTTCGTATGGCATTTGATCTCTTCTGAGTACTGGAAACTTTCTTCTACAAATTCAGAGGAAACAATCAAACTTCTCCTTGCTTGAATCAGAGGAAAAAACCTAAATCTTGAAGCATATAAAAATTCAAAGTCCACGTTTCACACTTCAATTTACCAAAAGAGATTTGAGACAATTAACATTTCAACAATTCTATGTGGTAGTGGACTTAAAGAAGTAACTCTATAGTTGAGTAAGAATGGCATTAACTTAAGCAGCAATAATTATATCATCTAATCATCATATTCGTACAAAACGATTAATCGAATTGAAGATACCCCAAAGATGGCTCATCTCATATTCACCTGAGGTCGCTAACGTCATAACAAAGAAAGACAAAGGGAAGCTCGAGATACTAACACAATAAAATGAAGCATAAATGACTAATTCCAGTTAAACTAACTTAACTGGACAACCATGGGACATTTATTTGTTAAACAAAAGTTAACTGGCCAGTTAAGCTAGATTGAACGTACCACATGAAACCATCCAAATGTTGGCTCGATGATCTTTGGATTGTTATGCCCGCATATCTCGCAGTTCTTCTCATGTCAAAGCACAAAATTTTCAGGCAAAGTAGCATACATCACCATTGGCACCCTTAAAAAAAAAACTAACAACTCACCCGGCGTCGTCGATAATGGAAACAATTAAAACATGTTTTTTTGAGAGTATTGTACAATGCATTCACAAGCAACGGATGATAGACTGGAGAAACGAGCTCAATGTGACCACAATGACCATGGCATTGATACGCACGTTGGCCACACGATTTACACCTGCAGAAAACAGCACAAGCATGAATACCCCTCATTAAATTATGCATGAGTTTTGTATAAGCTTACGCAGAGCTGTCATCGATGGGTCCCATTGCCGAATCATACAACCCACCAGGAATTGGCTGCTCCAATATATCAAGCAAATTCGGATTAGTGATCTTAACCAAACTCAGCTTTCTGATTTCCTCGTCCGTCATGAATCCAAAGTGCACCGATCCCACAACCTCGGTCGCCTAAAAATCAAATTACAAGAGCCAAATACAAGAACATAAAAGAAACGGATGGGGAGCAAAATTTATGCCTGATGCAATGCAATTGCTTTACCATAATTATTCCGAACCAACGAACTCGACACAAATTGGTTTTGGCGCGAGAGGAAAGTCGGCGTTTGCTTTTAAGTGT
>JAPKLW010009510.1:0-12183 GCA_026898455.1 Plectranthus barbatus | reverse complement strand
CTACTATTATGTGTCTGTATATACTTTTTAGGTCTCAAGAACACACTAATAATCAACCTCATAAAAACATCAAATTTTATCCCTACAATTAATTCTTCTTTTTAAGACAGAAATTAATCGCATTAATTATCTCTTCCTATTACCAATTTTCTCCTCTCGGCCTTTCAATTGATAACTATAAACCTAGATTCAATTTTATCTCTCGATCCTTTACCGAATCTAGATCCAATTAATTAAATCAGATAATTAGACCTTGTAAGGAATCGAGTCGATTAATCTAGCATGCATCCATGATTGTTTGAACAAACCCTAGAACCAGCAAGGGATTCTAGTCACTCATCGCAGGTAGAAAACCAAAAAGAAACATATTATTAAATAGCATAAAATAAAACTTACAAGAGAAATAAAGATGTTCCGTCCTCCAACTCTCCAAAAGTCAAAATTGAATGAATGATAATAAAAACTCAAAAATACATGGGTATATATAGGGGTGGATATGTATCTCAAAAGATCTAGGGCTAAAAATATGAAAATATCCACAATGGGTCGAATCTGTCCTTTCCAACTTCCGTGTCGATCGACATTTCCTTCCAATGTCGATCTGCACTTCGAGCTTTGCCACGTTAGCATCGATCTCTCGAAGTTGATTGACATGAGCCACGTCGATCAACGTTGAGCTTTCCCTTGACTTCTCGAGCCTAACTTTGACATCGACCAATGGATGCTGCGTTTGTCGAAACTGAGAGTCACCTTCTTCGACCTTTTTCAACACTTAGTTATTTTTTTGCCCAAAATCTTGCAAAATTGCACCACGACAAGCATAATACCCTACAACATCAACTCATGCACGAAATATACTGATAAACTAACCAAAACTAGATAAAATATTAGAATATAATATGGATAAGTGAGTACATTTACGAGCTTATCAGCCAACCCCATCTAAACCAGCAAGAACAACCTGAGCCTCAAGAAGGCCAACAATTTGAGCAACAATGGGAACCCCATCACGAAGAAGCCGATCAAGGAAATTAGGCACCCCTCGTTAATTGATGGTTGTAGCATGGAAAGATATGTATTTAAGTAAGAAATGTGAGTGTGGTGATGAAAGTTGAGAATATATAAAGTTTGGGAGAGGATCTGGCAAAAAACAGAGCCCGATTTCGACCAAAATCGATAAGTCTCGCTCGAAATGCAAATAACTGAGTTCGTGACAAAATTATAGCAAAGAATTTTAACTGGAATGGAAGCATTTTGACTGAAATCCATTTTAGGGAAGAAAAATATAAATTTCAGAGATAAATTTCAGCCGAAATTGAAGAATTTAGATTGAAATCATGCGTGCCTAGTTTTTTTCAAAAATAGAGACAGATTTTGGTCAAAATCCATGGATTTTGCTCGAAATCCTATTTATCTAGGAATGAATTTTTTTATATTACATCGAGTTAGGGTCGTTTCGCAAGTGGTTTGAGTCGATTCAGATAAACGGTTTGTGAGTTATGAATTTTCGTAGGCAATTGTGTTTATCATTGGCTCTAAAAGTTCTTATACGAATATTAGACATCTTCATGAAAATTCCTATCAAAATTTAGAGATGAATTCCGCTCGAAACCCGTAAAGGCAAATGTCAATTTCAATTGAAATACGCCTTAGAATTCTAGCGATTGGATGTGTTCAATATGTCGTTTACTACCACCACCTAATGACTTGATATGCATAACCAATACACACCTCATAAGTTAAAACACATAAACTACTACGATTGATACATCTTGCGATTACGCGAACGTTTGACAAAAAACTTTACGTATCTTAAAGTTCGTTTGCTTATTCCAAAGCATGATGCCTATGATTGAGTATAAACTTTGAAACCCTTGAGCGGTTATATGATATTGAAATGATTGAAATCCCTACATGATTATCCTATCCATCTTCGTATGCAATTAACTGAATACAATACTTGTTATCGAATGTGAGACATTGGAGTTGAGCTCCTATACTTAAATGCATGGGAACTATTCGCCTATTTGATCTAATTGTTCATTCAATACGTCCAACGTAGAATTTATCGCATGGACTAATCTTGACTTATATTAGTATCGTGAACTAATCTATGCAAATACTTATATATCGTGGAGCATGATTATTGTGAAGGGAACCTATTCTAGAATTCTTGATTACTTGTATTGAGAATCGAATTGTACATACTTTAAAGATGCCACCTCGAGGACGCCCTCGTGCACGAGCACAAGCTGAGGTCGAAGTAGAGACACCCCCCACCTCCGAGAAAAATCGGGGAAATCTTTACTCAACAAAAGTCGCTGACTTATAATAGCTCTGAAAGCCCAGAGAAAGCACCTATTTGTGTGCAAGGAATGGAGCACATCTTCCTCTTCCTTGAACGCACCGATGTGGAGAAAAAGATATGTATTCCTTATCAATTACATGGAGAGACTGACTTTTGATGGGAAGGCCACCTAAGCACATTGACGGAAGCACATTAACTCCACTTGCTTTCTAGCCTACTTGAATTTTATAGATAAGTCCTTCCAATTTGTGACTACCTCTCCTAGTGTCGCAAGCCACGTAATGCCCAAAATTAGACCCACGCCCCCAAGGGAAACACAAAATAGTCAGCCGTCGTGTCGCAACCTGGAAGTGCAATCAACAACTGCCTACAAACGCTTTATGAAGCTTGTCTCTGTCCATCTACCAACTTCACCTAAAATTGGCCTGTCTTTTGTGGCGTAATCCACACCCAGCAACAAAGGTGGAACATATAAAACTGTGACTTGCGCCACTATCAATCAAAACCGTTATCGACCAACCCTGCACCTTACCATGAAGTCACATGGTGCGAAGATTGAAAACACCAGTCATAGAATAAATAGGCAAGTCTTCCCCTTCCTCGTCGGATGCACCCTGCTCTACCCACTCAGTTTCCTGTCCTGTCACCACACAATAATTATGTTGTTGAAATCAATCTCTTCATCCTCTTCAGCGATCAACACTCTGAGTTGCTGATGAGTTCATATTTTCACTTATTATTGGTTTTATTTATTTATTTTTTTCATTGCATTTTAGTTTATTTCCTTTATTTTCACTGCATGAGTCTATTTAGAGTGGTATTATGCTTGTGGTGCATTGTTTTTGATGTTTTCAGGTCAATACAGGTGAATAGTGCCAAAATCACAAGGAAAATGTGTCTGTGTCGACAAACGCAACCACACATCGACAGACATGGAGCACGTTGACTGACGCAGGTATGTGTCGATAGACGTGGAGCACATCGACCGACGTGCACGGAATTCCCAGATTTTCTAGAAGATTTGCACGAGTTTGGATGGGATTTGGGAGATATATCTAATATCTGTCAAGACAAGAAGGATTGAAGACAAATAATGTCTTTTTAGGCAGATATATTCAATTTAGGATATTCTGGATTAAGATATACATCAAATTTAAATCTTATTCCTTGTATAATTCAGCCATGTGAAGCCCACATAGACTCTATAAATACCCCCTAGATTAGACCATACAGTATCCCTTTTTCTCTTCTTAACCTCAATTTATGTAGTGTCTTTAGAGTTCCAGTTTTAGTACTTATTTTTATTCAATTTAGAATTCCTGTTTTTATTTCTATGCAAGTTTATTTTATTTTAATTATATCTTTTATTTTATCCATGTCTAGTTAAATTCCTAGAGGAATCTAGGGTTTGTAACAACTATTCTAGATGCATGTTTAAGATTATTTGATTTGTTTACAGCTGATAGTTCATGATTCCAATTTTAGTTTATAATTCTAGATTAAATGAAGGACCGAGAGGTGAAATTTGATCTAGATGTCTAGCTATCGATAGAAGACCGATAGGTGAATATTGATAGTGGGATTAGGAATGCATGATGCAATCTGTACTGTCCGACCAAGAAGTACTAGATTGTAGGGATATAATTTGTTGAGCTTATGAGATGATTAATAGGTGTTCTTGAGACCGAGAGGAGATAGTCACTTATTAGTAATCTAGTTATTATTTGCCCGACCAAGGAAATAGTAACACTTATCTGATATTCTACTTGTTGCATGAATTTGATTAGTTAGTCAATTGCATGTTTTCTAGGATATAAAGTCAGCCCTAGGATCTGTGTTTCTCTTCATTTGATTTAATTCACCATTTTATTTTTCTTTGCCTAGTTTAATAAACAAATCACTTTTCTAATTTCTCAAACAATCTATCTGAGAACTATGTTTTAGAACATAGGGCTGTTTCGTATATCATTATCTGTGGGTTCGACATTTCGAGTATAAGTTTATTTGGCCACTGTTCTATAATTAATCTATTAGTTTTAGCAGCGATGAAATTGGCATTGTTGCCGGGGACTTGATCGATTTAGGCCTATTACTAATTGTTGGGGCCTTGGCCTAAACGGGCCTACCCCGACCCGATTCGACCAGGTGCACACCTTGTTCCCAGTCCAAGAGCAAGGCGCGGAGCTGAGAGCACTCCGGAGCTGCGCAAGTGCAGCTTGCAGTCAAAGATTATAAAGGAGCTCCCAGAAGGTACGCTTGAACACACGGGATGCAGCTAGGGCAGACAATTCAGAGAAGAGGGCCGCGCACCTCAAAACAGCACCTCGTGCACCTTGAACGACCCAGTAAGGTGCGCGATCGAGACCCTGAACGAACCAGTTTAAGGATAAGCCTTGGCAATTCCTAATAAGGCGTGGACGGTTTCACCAGACCCCTATCCTCATGGAGGCGGCTCCAACAGCTCCCAAATTCTAGGAAACCCTAGCGCCTACGTTTATCTCATGTAAATGGCTCCCTTATGATCTATAAATAGGGGCGGTCAACCCCATTTCGCACACACAAGTATTCGACATTCAACTCTTGTAAAAACGCTTACTTTAGCTTAGCTGCAACGCTGTTCTATTTGCTCTGCGCACCTTGAACCTATAATTATCGAGGGAATTACGGTTTAAATCTTGTTTTTACTTGTTATTCTCATTTCAATTACATTCATTTTCATCCTTATTTCACTTTTCTCGTATTATTTCCTACCATATTCTCTATCAGTTCCTGGGGCTCCGTACCCGTACGAAATCAAACCTCAATATTTTGGCGCCCACCGTGGGGCCCTTGGAACTATAACCATTATCTTGCAGGGAAAGTGGTTGGAAGTATGTCCACATCAGGGAGCGAGAAAGATGCGACCCCGAAGAACGTCCCACCGCAAGGCACCATGGTGCCCACTGATCCTCCAGGTGCAACCGTGACGGTCCCAGCAGATCCGATGGCCGCGCAACTGGCGGAACAGAAGAAATTGTTTCAGAAACAACTAGACGCATCCAACAAGAAGATCGACGCCATCATGAAGTCGTATCAAAAATTACAGGAGGAAAACCTGGCGCTCCGTCAGAAGCCTCAACCCTATCGGCCAGGGAAGGAGCCCATAATTCAAGAAATAGACGGATCAGGCGGACCGCAACCACTCCACCCTCGGAACCTAAAAGGCAGCTTCAAAACTACCCTGAATGACGTACCATGCACCCCACAAGGGTCTGGAGATGCTTTCGAGTTCACAGAAGAGAATCCAAGGGGTGGAGCCGGCCAATAGAATGATGTCACGGAGGCTATGGCGTGAGCCCTCAAAGCTTTGGAGGCGCGAATTGAGAAGAAGATGGAAGAGTACAACTTGCTCTTAGCAAAGGTGCCAGGAATGCTGGCGCCGGAAAAGCTTATACCAAGGGATAGCTTTGCTGAATCGCCCTTCACCCAGGAGATAGCTGAGGCAGAAATACCAGCAAGGTTTACCCAGCCAATATTTGCACTCTATGATGGAACGATGGATTTGGAGACTCACATCGTGCTGTACAAATAGGAAATGTTTGCGGCATCCATTCCGTCCGATCTATGAGAATCGTGCATGTGTAAGAACTTTGGATCAAGCCTGACAGGGTCAGCGCTTCAGTGGTTCGTAAATTTACCTCAAGGAAGAATTGGGTCGTTTGCCGAACTGCATCAACTACTCTGAAGGCAATATTCCAGTAGCAGGCATCTCGACAAACATCCAGATGATTTATATTCTGTGGTGCAGGGACTGAAAGAAACCTTGCGCTCCTACCTGTCAAGGTTCAACAAGGAGCTCATTACTGTGCCTAACTGTCCCGCAGATACCACCCTCCGAGCCTTCAAGAAGGGGCTAGACATTGATTCCCACCTCTACATGGAGCTATCGATATACCCGTGCAGCAGCTTAGACGATGCAATCAACAAAGCATGGGCCCTGATTAAGTGGGAAGAGGATGAGCCCTATAGAAAGTCAAGGCGAGCGCTCCTTGGGAAGACACCTGTGAAGGTAGATAGAAGGCCTCCCTCTTACCGCGAAAGCCGGCGGCCCGAAGCAAGTGAAAGGCGATCGAACAGGTCGCACCCTTACAACCGGTCGTACCATACATACACGATCACTCCGACGCAGGTGTTGTACGTGCCTGAGTATAATTTGACGATCGATGCAAATAATTTGGTCAACTCGGTTCTCAAGAAGATGCCAAACGAAGTTAGATGGCCAAAAAAGATAAAGGCGGACCCAGCAACAAGGGACCCGAAGAAGTATTATGAGTTCCACGGAGACCACGGTCACCTTACTGAAGATTATCGAGCCCTGAGGCTTGAAATAATCGAGTTACTTAAGAAGGGTCTGCTGAAGGAATACCTCACCGAAAGAGGTAAGAAGACCTGGACAAGGGAAGGCCAGGATTAGAAAAAAGAAGTTAGACCCAAGTCACCTATGCCAGAGAGGACTGTGAACGTTATTATTGGGGGATCAGAGATAAGCGGAGTAACCCGCTCCTCAGCAAAGAAGATGCCCCGCATAACAAGGGAGGACAACTCCATTCCAAGGAAGAACCCTGAACATGAACCCATTGAGTTCAACAGTGATGAGTCACCAGGATTGCACCATCTGCACCACGATGCGCTTGTGATCTCCATGCTAATATCAAACTATCTGGTGAAAAGAATCCTCGTGGATAATGGCAGCTCTGCTAATATTTTGTTCTTGAGAACCTTACGTGATATGAAGATACCTGATGATAAGATCATCCCAGAAATCACAACCTTGATAGGGTTCAGTGGGGAGAAGCAAGTCACCAAAGGAACCATCACCTTACCAACTTATTGCGGAGGTGAGCAGCTTGATGTCAACTTTACTATCGTAGATGCACCATCCTCTTACAACGTACTTTTGGGGAGACCCTGGCTATATACCTTAAAGGCTGTGCCATCTACCTACCACCAAGTAGTAAAGTTCCCTACCCGCTGGGGGATACAAACAATCAAAGGTGAGCAGAACACCTCAAGAGAATGCTACTACTCGGGTTTCAAGTCCGTCTGCAGCCAAGAATACTCGGAACCATCTCCACCTAACAAGGCGCAGGTTGTGGAGGAACTTGAAGAAGTGAGTCTAAATGAAGATCCCAAGCGGAGCACCTTCATTGGAGCAGATTTGGCACCCGGTGTGCGGGATAACCTAATTCAGTTCCTCAAGCAAAGACAGAAGACATTTGCCTGGTCCCACGGTGACATGACGGGCATAGATTCAAAAATCATGGTGCATCGGCTGCAAGCATATCCCCAACGAAGATCGATACAACAACGGAGAAGGTGCTTCTCATCTGAAAAGAATGACGCAATCAATGAGGAGGTGCAGAAGCTCTTAGATACTGGGGCCGTGAGAGAGGTGAAGTACCCATCCTGGCTGGCCAATGTGGTGGTCGTTAAGAAGAAAAATGGAAAAAACAAGGTGTGTGTAGATTTCACTGACCTAAACAAGGCGTGCCCCAAGGATCCTTATCCTCTCCCACATATTGATAGTATCGTGAACGCAACCTCCGGGCACGAGCTCCTAAGTTTCATGGACACCTTTTCAGGGTAGCACCATATACAAATGCACCCAGATGACCAAGAGAAGATGGCGTTCATGACCAACAAGGGGATATACTGCTACAAGGTCATGCCTTTCGGCTTGAAGAATGCTGGTTCAACTTACCAGAGATTAGTAAACAAGATGTTCGAGCCTCTTATCGGCAAAACCATGGAGGTGTACATAGATTATATGCTCATAAAGTCCAAGGAAGCCAATGATCACGTGACGCACCTCGAAGAAGCATTCAACATCCTAGATAAATACAACATGAAGCTCAATCCATAAAAAAGCTCGTTTGGAGTGGCGTCGGGGAAGTTCCTGGGCTACATTGTAACAAAGAGAGGAATCGAAGCTGACCCGACACAAGTCAAGGCAATAGCTGATATTACGCACCCACGAAACCCGAAGGAGGTGCAGCGGCTGACAGGGAGGCTTGTGGCTCTTAGCCGATTTATTTCAAGGTATTCTGAGAAGACGCATAACTTCTTTCAAGCTTTGAGGAAAGGGAAGAAGTTTGAGCGGACTGAGGAATGCGCAAGGGCACTGGAATAACTCAAGCACTACTTGACCAACCCTCCGCTACTCTCCAAACTCGAAAACGGGGAATCCCTACTGCTGTACCTTGCAGTATCAGAAAAGGCACTAGGGGTTGTCCTCGTTAAAGAAGAGAAGGGAAAGCAGCTACCGGTCCACTACGCGAGCAAGCCATTGGTCGATGCAGAAACAAGATATACGGCGTTGGAGAAGCTCGCACTAGCACTCGTGGTGGCAACGCGCAAGCTGCGGCCCTACTTTGAGGCACACAAGGTAACGGTGGTAACCGCGTACCCTCTGCGGACCGTGTTCTCCAAGCCTAGCTTATCCGGGAGGTTACTAAAGTGGGCTGTCGAGCTTGGGGGATACAGGTTGGAATTTCAACCGCACACGACGATCAAATCACAAGTATTGGCAGATTTCATAGCTGATTTCACGATAAGTTTGCAGCAAGAAGCTGAAACAGAAATAGCTAACTTAAGCTGCGAAGAGCAAAGAAGCGGAATCTGGATTATTCAAATAGATGGTGCCAGCAACATGCATGGTAACGGAGCTGGTCTGCTCATAAGAAACCCCTTGGGTGAAGCATTCGAAAGGGCAATCTGGCTCAACTTCGATGCGATAAACAATGAAGTCGAATATGAGGCATTGATCAAAGGAATGCAGCTAGCAAGAGAGCTAGGGGCTACGCACGTGGAAGTAAGGTGCGACTCGCAACTCGTGGTGTGCCAAATGAGCAATGAATACCAAGTAAAAGAACCAAGGCTACTCCCCTACCATGAGTTAGCAACTAAACTAAAGTCTAAATTCGAAGAATGCGAGATCAAGCACGTTGCGAGAGATGAGAATTCCTAAGCAGATGCGCTAGCAAACTTAGCCTCCGCAGCAGTCGAAAAGACTAATTGACCGGTACCCATTATTTGGGTTGACGAGCCAGTAATAAAGTAAGGGGTGCAGGAAACCTTACAGATCCTGCCGATAGATGAGAACTCATGGATGCAACCCATAGTAAACTTCCCCAAGGATGGCCAACGCCCGGAAAAAAGATGCAAAGCAGCAAAACTTGAAAGACAAGCTGCAAAATTCACACTCATTGAAGAGCAACTATACCGGAGATCCCTAGAAAGACCTTTGCTGAAGTGTCTAAATGAAGAGGAGTCAAAGAGCCTGCTGTCAGAGATACATGAAGGCGATTGTGGCAATCACTCAGGCGGCAGGTCACTAGCACACAAGGTGCTGTCCGCAGGTTTTTATTGGCCTACGGTAAGGAAAGATGCGGGCGAGCACGTTAGAAGGTGCGATGGATGTCAACGTCTCGAGATAGTTTCCCACCGGAGTACTGAACCATTACATGCCACGATCGCCCCATGGCCTTTCATGGTTTGGGGGACGGATATCGTGGGAAAGCTACCTCGAGGTACGGGGCAAAAGGAGTACATCTTGGTGGCCACAGACTACTTCACGAAGTGGGTGGAAGCCGAAGCCTTGAGAAATACCGGAGATACAGATGTAATCAAGTTTCTTTGGACACACCTTCTATGTCGCTTCGGAGTTCTAAAAAAAATACGAACGGACAACGGAGCTCAATTCACAAGCGGAAGACTCAAAGGCTTCTGCAACAAATATGGGATAAAACTCACCTTCTCTACCCCAAGGTATCCGGAGGCAAATGGACTTGCGGAATCAACAAACAAGACATTGATGGCAACTTTGAAAAAATATCTCGGTACCTATAATAGAGGATGGGTGGAGGAGCTACCTGTGACACTATGGTCCTATAGAACAACCCCCAGAACGGCCACAGGCACAACACCATTTTCACTTGCATACGGAGTAGATGCAATGGTTCCAGCAGAAATAAATGCCAGAGCCCGAGAATTGAATTTCATGATGAAGAAAGGAACTCAGAGAATTTGCTCAAAGACCTTGAGCTGGTTGACGAGGCTCGTGATGAAGCCCGCGTAAGCATGGCTCGACGAACATCCCAAGTTGAAAAGTTCTTCAACAACAAACTAAGGCTAAGGAGCTTTGTGGAAGGTGACCTGGTACTTCGAAGAATATTTGACAACACAAAGGATCGCAGCCGAGGCAAGCTCGCACCTACATGGGAAGGGCCCTACCTTATCTCCAAGGTGGTTGGCCGAGGTGCGTACAACCTAGTTGCAATGGATGGCAGGGAAATAGCAAACTCTTGGAACATCAAATACCTCTGGAAGTACTACCCATAGATGTCGGTCAAATGGCTCGGCATCTCAGAGGGGCGATGCCTAAGGCATTGCCCACCCACAACACATTATCATTGGTGCAGGAGAGGTGCGCATAAGGCGCGCAAAGCAACACCTACCTACGACTTCCAGATATGCTATGCTCATCCTCATTTATGCTCGTTCTTCAATTTATTATATTTTGATAAACTCTTACTGACTTGAGCATCGGAGGGGCGATGCCTAAGGCATCGCTTACACTCACCTTTGCCCTGACATGCCATCGCAATTTGATAGACGAGCTACAAGCAAGGCGGTTGACACCGCAAAAAGGTAGTGATTGCTCTCGAACTCATACGCATGCTTACCATTAGCTAGGTGTTACGCATGATATCCACAAAAACCACACATCAAAGGATAGCAAGCACAATAAAGAATCACGAGATGCAAAAAGCAAAAACATTCATTGCAAAAGGGGGGCATCAAACGGCCATCCCCCAAAAGAAAAATAGAAGTGCAGAAAATTTAAACTGTTCAAGTGCGGGAAATTAAAAGGTGTTCGTGCAAGAAAGTAAATTGTTCAAATCAGAAATTTTTTAAGGCAGATCCCCATGGAGCTTCAGCACGGAGTCAACGGCATCAAATCCAGGTGCGTCAGGGTCGGCAACCACGGGCAGTTCCGCGATGGAGGAGGCGTTGGGGCTCGTGATAGGCGGAGGCTAGGGCTGATCACCAAGTCCCAGAATGAAACCGTTCCCCCCGGGCACTTTCGAAGAAGGCACCACGCCTGCTTGACCACCTTGAGGGGTGTCGACGTGCGTTAAAGATGGCACCGTGGGAGGTAAGAGGATAATAGCATTATCGGGGACCTTGGCGGGATCAAGCGGGGCAGCTGCAGCAGGTATGATGGAGGCCGAAGAGGCTCTTTGGGCAGCTACCTTAGACTCGGCGATGCAAGTAGCCTCCTCCACCATTAGCTAAAACACGAAAAAGAATTGGGTTAGTACAAGAGAAACGCCAAGCATCAAAAGAAATGGAGACAAGTAAGGAAGGTACTTACGTCGAAGTTCAGGCCCTCACCAGCTCGCATCCACGCAGCCTTCTCCTTGAAGGTTGTGACCTCCTTCTCGTAGCTTTCTCGCTGCACCTGCAGCCTGCCCCTTAAGGAGTCCACCTCGCTAGCCTTTCGGGAGGCTGCCTCAGCTTCTTTTTCGAGGCACACAAACTTCTCCCACACCTCGGTCAGCTCATCCCGGGAGCGTGCCAGGTGGACATCCGTCTTGCTCAGCTCAGATTCAAGGGTTTTCACCCTGTCAGCCAAGTCGGACCTGCACCCTCTCTCCCGGGACAGATCATACTGTAGGAACTGAGTCTACAATAGGCGACATGAATCGCCATTTATTAAAACTCCGGATTCGATTTATGAATATCAAAATAAATATCATGACAAACAGTAAATGCCCTATGCATGCGCCTATTTAATTTAATTCGTAGATTCAAAGGGATACCTTAAACTCCAA
>JAPKLW010009509.1:0-12185 GCA_026898455.1 Plectranthus barbatus | reverse complement strand
TCTTGCTCTTGCAGCACAACTAGAACTTCAAGTATTTCAACTAGACGCAAGTTGGCGTTTCTAAATGGATAACTTGAAGAAGATGTTTTTGTGGAGCAGCCTCAAGGATTCCATCTTGAAGGCAATCAAGATAAGGTGTACCAACTCAACAAAGCTCTATACGGGCTCAAACAAGCTCCGAGAGCTTGGAACAGCAAGATTGATGGATACTTTCTGAAAGACGGTTTCCATCAAAGTCCTAATGAGCCATCCTTATATGTGAAGAAGGAAAATGATGATATTTTGATTGTTTGTATCTATGTGGATGATCTTATCTATATGGGACTAACATACAGATGGTCGAAGATTTCAAGCAAAAAATGATGGCAGGATTTGAAATGACAGATTTGGGAGTCATGAAATATTTTCTGGGAATTCAAGTAAGGCAAACTGGAGAAGGAATATTTATGTCTCAAGAGAAGTACATTGAAGATCTCTTGAAGAAATTCTGCATGGAGAGCAGCAATCATGTTTCATCACCAATAACAAGTGATAAATTGAAGAAAGATGATGGTGCTGAAAAGGCTGATGCTCAACTCTATCGCAACCTTGTTGGATCGCTTATCTACCTCACCAACACAAGGCCAGATATTGTTCAAGCTGTTAGTATGCTCTCAAGGTTCTTAAGTGAACCAACTAAACTTCATTTTGTAGCAGCAAAAATGGTCATGGGATACTTGCAAGGAACGCGAAAAATGGGCATCAAATATGTGAAAGACATCGAATGCAAGCTAATTGGTTATACCGACAGTGATTGGGCAGGCACTTTAGATGATCTAAAGAGCACTTCGGGCTATCTATTTTGTCTTGGTACAAATGTGATTTCGTGGAGCTCGACGAAGCAAAATTCAGTGGCATTATCATCCGCTGAAGCCAAATACATTGCTATTTCAGATGCATGTTGTGAAGACATTTGGTTGAGAAGATTATTAGCTGATTTACAGCAGGTTCAAGAGAAGCCTACGACAATCTATTGTGACAATATTTCTGCAATAACTATGACAAAGAATCTCGTGTTCCATTCAAGATCAAAGCACATTGAGTTGTGTCACCATTTTATCCGAGATATGGTGAACGAAGGAAAAATAAGTTTGGAATTTGTTGGAACAAAAGATCAACTTGCAGATTTTCTCACTAAGGCTGTTCCTGCTGAGAAATTTGAGAAATCTCGTGATATGCTCAAGATTGCAAATTAAGAAGGGGTGTTGAGAAGTAATTTGCAATTAAACTGGTCAAAATTCTCTTTGATTTCATCTACCTGTTCATGCAATTTACGAACAATCACATTCATCTCATTTATTATTTGTTCATGTATTGGCTAAGTTTCATGTTCAGAGGTATCTATAAATACCATTGTAATCACAGTCATTGAATCAATGAAATCATTTTCCATTTCTCTCAATATTCAAAGTGTCGTAGCAGACTATTCTCTCCTACACCCAACACTGTTGCAGTCAAAGTAATCAACATATCATTTTCAAATAATATGGCGCTCACAAACATTCGCAATTTCCATGATGAAATTCGTGTACTGATTGGAGTCAGGCGCAGGAACATAATTAACCTCTATGGATTTTGCTTCACACAAGAGTCTGTATACTTTGTCTACGAGTATGTAGAGAGAGGCAGGTTGAGAAAAGTTTTGTATGATGATATGGAGTCCGCCGAAGTAAGTTGGGCTACGAGGCTGAAAATTGAGCAAGGAGTGGCACACGCACTGGCTTACCTGCATTTTGATTTGCCAGCCATAATTGTACACCGTGATGTATCAAGCAGTAACATCTTACTGGATCTAGATTTTGAGCCAAGGCTCTCAGATTTTGGCAGTCTTCTCTGTATGCTGAGAGCTGATTTATACTGATGCATCGAAGCAAGGATTTGGTTGTATTTTGATGCAAGAAGGAAAGGTGATTGCTTACGCCTCTATGCAATTGAAGGTTCATGAATTAAATTATCCCACCCATGATTTGGAGTTGGCGGCTGTGGTTCACGCCTTGAAGATTTGGCGACACTATCTATATGGTGGAAAGTGTGAGATTTTCTCAGACCATAAGAGCTTAAAATACCTCTTCACGCAAAAAGAGTTGAATATGAGACAAAGAAGGTGGCTAGAATTGGTAAAAGACTATGATTGTATGATTATGTACCATCCCGTAAAGGTAAATATTGTGGCCGATGCACTTAGTCGGAAGAGAGTGAATTCGGCTGAAACATTGACTCAACAAGAGGAGTTGCTAAAAGATTTTGCAAAGTTGAATCTAGAAATGGTAACTACAACGGAAGATGTTGACATTGTAATCTCAGCCTTGGTGATTCGACCAACACTGCGAGATAGAATTCGAGATGCTCAAAAGAATGATGAATTTTTAGAAAAGATGCAAGCTAAGGAGGTGTTCGGTGATATTAAGGGATTTACTCTAACAAGTGATGAAATACTAGTATTTGCAGGAAGGATATGTGTGCCCGATGATGAAGATTTAAGAAGAGAAATATTAGAAGAGGCACATAAAACGTTTTATACAGCTCATCCTGACAGTACAAAGATGTATCATGATCTCAAAAGAAATTTTTGGTGGCATTGTATGAAGAAAGAAAATG
This sequence comes from Plectranthus barbatus, assembly GCA_026898455.1. Lineage (NCBI taxonomy): Eukaryota > Viridiplantae > Streptophyta > Magnoliopsida > Lamiales > Lamiaceae > Plectranthus > Plectranthus barbatus. Next base: position 9,548 of record JAPKLW010009509.1, on the reverse strand, counting down.
CAAATTATGTGAGCCGATGTTTAACTTGCCAACAAGTGAAAGCCGAACATCAAAGATCATCAGGATTACTACATCAGAGTGGAAGTGGGAACACATAACCATGGATTTTGTGATACAACTTCCTAAAACAACAAAGGGTAATGATACAATTTGGGTGATAGTTGATCGGTTCACAAAGTCATCTCATTTCTTGCTTGTGAGAATGACTTTTAAAATGAAACAATTTGCTCAGCTATATATTCGTGAGATAGTACGATTGCATGGAGAGCCAATCGCAATTATGTCAGATAGGGACCCACGGTTTACTTCAAACTTTTGGAAAAGTCTGCATACAATTTTGTGCACAAGATTGAGCTTTTCTACAGCTTATCGCCCACAGACAGATGGTTAATCAGAGAGAACTATTCAGACATTAGACAATATGCTACATTCATGTGTCATGGATATAGGAGGATGTTGAGAGAAATATTTGTCATTAGTAGAATTCGCCTATAACAATAGTTATCACTCAAGTATCGGCATGGCTCCATATGAAGCACTTTATGGAAAGAAGTGCAGATCACCTGCGTATTGGGATGAAGTGGGTGAGAGAAAGATTATGGGGCCAGAATTGATAGAAAGAACTGTTGAGATAGTTGAAAAGAGACGAGATACAGCTCAAGATCGACAAAAGTCATATGTTGATAAAAGAAGAAAGGAATATTTATAGTGAAATTCTAGGAAATCAAAAGTCTAAAACTAATTATGTAAATTAAATAAAAATTTATGGTGGTGAAGTGAAAGGTTTAAAATTAATTTTTGAAATTAATAATTTTAAATTAGGTATAATTTATTGAAATATAAAAAGTAAAATATTAATTTAATTTATAAAAGGAGTTACAAAAATTTTTAAAAAAATTTGGGGTGTTACACATAAAACGTGGGTATATTAAGTTGAACATGTACACCCTTTATTATATCTTTCAAATACATAACTATATATTATTTATATAATATTTACACATATATGTGGCATATATTAATTTACTAAAGTTATAATAATGTTTAATGTATTTATAATTTTTTAACAATACTTAAATCTAATAATTTCGTGCAACGCGCGGGTGAAATACTAGTATATATATAATAACAAGAAGTTTCAAATAATTGCAATAATACCATTTTCCCTCCAAAACTATCACTCACATCATTATTTTATTATTTTTTCTTTTTCTAACTAATATATATACATTTTCTCTCTATTTATACATCTTTAAACCACTTAATTCTATAACAAAATCAACAATATAGAAATATTAGCTATATCAAAAGATTTAAATTAATAACCGAAATTATCTCCTCGAAAAAATATTATCATTTATAACCTTTTTTATTTAATATTAACATAGTATTGTATTGATCTAGAAAAAATTCATAGGTATATAATATATATATATATATATATATATATATATATATTAATAAAAAGTTAAAGGAAATTATTTGTGACACTTTTTTTCTCTAAAGCAAAAGTATTGTTTTTTAAGACATATTTTATTTATTGCACGTAAGAATCTTAAACAAAATATTTTGAAAAATTGATCATAATTTTTTTAGGATGAATTTATTTTTTTTAAAGAAAAAAGTATCTATTATATTACAAACTATTATAGTTTTCTCAAATATATCACGAAAAAGGTATTTTATCAAAATATATTACAAACTACTTCCTCCGTCCCAGTTGATTAGTTCCCTTGAGATTTGACACAATAACCAATGCGAGTAGAAATAGAGGAAATGAGTATTTTATTAGTGGGTGGAGATTAACTTTCCATTTTAGGTAAAGGGACAATTAAATGGGACGGACGAAAGATGAAAGAGGGACTAATGAAGTGGGACGGAGGGAGTATTAGTTTTGTTCCAAATTTATGTCGGGAGCAGATTTCTGATTACAAGTTGACGTGACTTGCCAGGTGACATCTCAAATTTTGAAATTACACATTATCATACAAATATATTACAAACTATTGTAATTTTTACGAACATATTACAAGCTATTGTGATTTTCTCAATTATATTACAAACTATATATATTTATGAAAAAATATTTATTTTATATTTAAAATTTTAAATCATATAATTATGCTAAAAATATTTAAATAAAAATTCTTGACAAAATAAATAAAAGAGAAAAAATATATGAAAAACACTCATTTTAATTTTTCTATACTTTTCCTATGGTCTCACACCTCACTGAACCAAAGAATGAATTTTTTGGTTTGGCAAAGTGAGATATGAGAAAAAAATAAATAGGAAATTTAAAATATGGATTTTTTTATTTTTTTCTTATTTTTAAAAAATTTGTCTAGAATTTTTATTTAAATATTTCTGAATATAACTATATTTTTATTAACATTTTAAATACAAATAAATATATTTTCGTAACAAAAGAAAAAATTTGATAGTATGAGCTTTTATTTAGGATATATATAATTTATAATATGATTGAGAAAATTATAATAGTTTGTAATATATTTGCACGATGTCGTGTAATTTTAAATGGTGATGTGTCATCCAATATGCCATGTTAATTTTTCATTGCCAGAAATTGGCTCCTATCATAAATCTTTTACAAAACTGATAGTTTGTAATATATTTTGATAATATGCATATGTTGTAATATATTTGACAAAATAATACTTTCTCCGTCCCATTAGTATTGTCCCATTTCTTTTCAACACGGGAATTAAGGGTTGTGAGTGTAGTGGAATTAATATTTTATTGGTGAGTGTGAAAAAATTTGCCATTTAGGAAAATGAGACTATTTTATGGGACAAACAAAAATGAGAAATAGGATTACTCCAGCGGGACAGAGGGAGTAATAATTTGTAATAAAATTGATATTTTTTCCTTTTCTGAAAATGACTTTTTCTTAATTTATTAGGTAGAATCTTAAAGTATATAGTGGAACCGGACATAATTTTTTATCTTGATCCCCATTCATGTACACAGTAAAAGTATCATTCAAATGTACTAATATTTATGTGAAAAAATAAAAACACAAACTAATATACATTTCATATAAGAAAATTTAGTCCATTATTTTGTGATAAATGTTTTTTTGCATTTTGTAAATAAATTTTATGAGGAAAATTAAAAAAACTTTAATTATATTGATCTAAATCTATAAATATATAGATACTGTTGTATGTCGAATCCTTCGTATTTCGTAGATAAACAATAATAGAGAGAAAATAACAGAGAGAACACGATGGAGAGAAAATAGAGAATATTATTATTCATTGATGTGTGGAGAATTACAATATGATGTCCTATATATAAGGATGAAATCATATCTTCTACAGAAATCTAGAAAGATATGTATATATCTCTAAAGTATATCTTAAGTAATGTCCACCAAATAAATATATTTATAACACTCCCCCTTGGACATTACTTCGTTATGTTCATGCCTCGTTAAAAACCTCGCCGAAAACCTTATGGGATAAAACAGTCGAGGAAAAGAGTACATGACATACGTTTATTTATGTGTTGCACTAGATGCCTCGTTAAAAACCTTAACTAAGAAAACTCATTGGGAAAAAACTTAGTAAGGGAAAAAGAGTACATCTATTTAGCCTTCTGGGCATAATGTAAACCTTCAAGGTTTAATTTTCAAAATGTCGCTCCCCCTCAAAACAATGATATTCAGAATCTTGTAATTATAAGTAATTCAATATTATTAATATATGTAGGAAGTGACTCCATGAATAATCTTCAGGATTATCACGAGATTAAACATTCTGAATAACAATCATTCTTGGGGAATTGAAGTGGGTAAAGGAATACAACTCTAGTATACCCACTACTCATTTATGCAACACAAATGTATTATCTCATACTAGAGGGTCAAGAATATTTTAAGTATCATAATATCATATGATCTTCCAATATATGCAAAAGAATATTAATCATACTCTTTTTGTAATTCTCAAAAGAAAAAATCATCTATGAGTGGTTTAGAGAAGTATTCAAACTGATAAGAAATGTCAATACCACAATAGAGAACAAAATAAGCAGTACGAGATCTATAATTATCAAGCTCAAATAAATATTCATTTATTTACTTAGACCACCAATGTCATACTTGGTTTCTTATAGAATATACCAAGATTTTTATACCTCTGAAGATAACAAATATTGTGCTTATTTTAATGTCTCTTTGTAAGAGAAGCATCAATTCTTGCTAGCAAGATAATTTTGAATATTGTATTAGGCCTGATAAAATGGTGTACAAAAGACACTTAAATAAAGAACTTCTGGTCCAAAAATATCATGTTATCTTCTTTGAGTCTATATAAGACATTATCCACTTTTGGGGATCAAATGACATTGGTGTTCTAAATAAATGTAATAGATCTCTCTAGAACTCTTATCATACATTGACTAGTGTTAGAAATAATAATAACTCTTTCAGGAGATTGTCGATCTGCAGGTCGACATAATACTTGGTATTATCCAAGTCTTTTTATTTCATACTCCGTCTTTAGGCATGAATTAATTTTCAAGTTAATATATTCCTTCTTCAAGAGGAATTTATACAATGATCTCATCACTATGTATGTTGCGATATATTTTCTATAAAATCCATCAGGGATTTAATATAAATATTATCGTACAATGACTCATATCAATATGTAGTCATGGAATTTAGTAACTGCATATATAAATTTATATTTTCTGCCATAGGAATCAAGTAGCGGAACATTATGCCATTCAAATAGGAGAGTAATTTATATAAAATCAAGTATGGGTCTCTGCGAAAAACCCTTGAGATCTTAATCTCGCTTTATATTTTACCACCTAATAGTAATCATTCTATCCTGCAGGGATAATATTCATGAGCGAGTTAATCTCTATTCCAATTGCTCATTTTTACATTTTTGGCTAATCATAATGCTTCTAGCATTTAAGCTCTGGATCCAGATTGGAGCAATTGTGGAATATGTATGTTGTCGACAACTATAAAGTTTATGTTCTTCTCCTTTATTCATAGTATTCATGGCATTATCTGATTTTTATCATTTCCCATAGTATTTTGATTTATTTGTTCCGCAATCCCAATAATATTATTATTTGGTGCACGTGCTAATATATTGGGATTCATGTCTTCAGGACAATTCTCTTCGAGAGGTCACATATTCCTCTTCAGGGGTCACCGGAGTCTTATTTATATATTTGATTTTATTGACCGCGGATTTTTAATTTATGCACCAATATATATCTCATACTTCTGGTATGAAATCTCTCATATTTCTAGTATTAAGAAGTTTCATTTATTTGATCTATTAGGGTTTTTAATTGTTTATGGTGCATAAGTTTAATCACTCCACTATGTAATATAGATGCATTTATAAATGCATATGGCAGATTACTTGCTAAACATTGCAAGTTTTGATTCATTCATGTGTGGCTTTAACTATGAAGATCTTTTTATTCTTTTACATTTTTCGGCATTCCATTATCTTTGGGCTTATATCTCCCCCAAATGCCGAAAAATGATCTTCTTTATATTTACAGTCAACGTACTCTATATGGGCTGCTAGGGTTTATTTATAGACGGAGATTTTTGTACAACGTATATTTTAATTTATATTACGTTGAGAGCCCATAGAGTCATATTTTTGGTGGTGGTATACAAATATAGACTGTAATAAATTGATCCGCAGATGGGAAATAATTATTTATTTACCACACTATTACATGGGGGTAGTAACAATATGCAGCTGGTCGGATTTAAAGGAATAATGACCATGAATTTTAAAGCGACCCTAATATTTGATAAATTGGTCAAAATATATCTTCTGAAAGATAAATTTTTATTTGTATGTGATATCACATTATGATAATCCGACACTTTATAGTAATATGCCCAATAAGACCCAAGTACTCATGCCATAAGATTAGAAATTATGGGTCATTAAATTTTATTTTCATCGCAACATGATAATTAATGTTGAATAAATGCATAAAAAATTCAAGTACTCAATAATTTCATTGTGCATAGATAATTAAAACAAGTTCATAAACGAAAATCAAAATAACAATAAAAGGGAATGCAAAACATAAGAAATCCTAAAGATCTTTAAAGGAATTTAAAAGTTCAATTTGTTTGGATCTTCATCCTTAGCGAGCTCATCTTTCAATAAGTCATAATCATCATCTTCATCATGATTGATAACCAAGTTTGCTTCAGGCAAATCTTGGGTATTTTTGCCCTTCTTTTAACATTCTTTGATATGCTTCCACTAAGTGCAAAGGAGCACGACATATGCGAGACCAATGACCATCACATCCACACCTATAACAAACTTTCTTATCAGTTGCTTGTTGAGATGAATTTGCCTTTTGTATGTGTGGTTTATTGTCATTTCTTCTTCCATAACCTTGAGATCTATTGCTGTATCCATGATCTCGGTCATCCCATTGTGACCAGTCTCTTCTACCATGAATGTATCATCGACCTCAACCTCGTCATCTACCTCTTGTAGTATTGTATTGTTGGGCAATAGCATGTGCTTCAGGCACAACTTGTGAACCAACAGGTCTTGCATTATGGTTTATCATAAGAAATTGGTTGTGTTTTTCTGATACAAGTAAAGCATATATGAGTTCAGAATGCTTAGCATAATTTTTTGCTTTGTACTGCTGCTGGAGTACAAGATTGCTAGCATGAAATGTTGATATAGATTTTTTTTTTCTATCAGCTCAACTTCTGTAATGATCTGCTTACAGAGTTTTAGTTGCGATACTATGCGGTGCAAAGCTGAATTATATTCAGTTACAGACTTAAAATCCTGAAATCGCAAATTCAACCAATCATACAGTGCTTGAGGTAGGACTATTGATCTTTGTTGATCAAAGCGATCCTTCAGGGATTGCCATAACGCAACGGGGTCTTTTTCAGTAAGATATTCATTTTTGAGGTCTTTATTCAAATGATGACGAAGAAAAAGTAAAGCTTTTGCCTTCTGGGCAGAGTTACTTGAAGAGCCTTGAATTATAGTCTCGCTTAGGTCACATGATGTAAGATGAATCTCAACATCTAAAGCTCATGTTAAATAGTTACTGCCATCAAGGGCGAGCTCAACAAATTCTCTTTTATTTATATCAGACATTTTCAAACTACATGAATCATATAAAAGAATATGTTACTAATATTACATCAAGTATGGGGACAAACGTATAAAAAAATGATTTCGTAGAATATGCGTCATGAAATAAGCAAAACCATAGGCATTGGACCAAAAATAAAATAAAATAATAAGAATCGCTTTTTTTTAAAAAAAAAATATACATTACATATGCACAATTAAAATAAGAATCTATGTAATTCAGGTTGCACTCACTTTTTTTTTTTTTTAAGTAAGTATTGGACCAAAAAAATAAATCGGTGCCTAACTAACCACAATCTCATAATTGTCGGAGAAGCCGGAAAAAATAATATACGTAAAGGTTATTGGGTACATACTACGAAACAATTATTTCTTCGTAAAATTAATCATATGATCAATGGCTCTAAAATTGAAGCAGGATTATTCCTTAAACTCCATAATCAAATCTCGCTAGGAATAAGCAAATAAAAAAAAGGTAATCCTTATTCCATTAACACATGTCAGCGCCAAAAAAATTAATAGAACAACACTCTAAAGGTAAGTATTCATATATCTTGATAGAACAACATGTCATATAGGCATATTATAATTAATAGAACAACACTCTAAAAATTAATAGAACAACATGTCATATGCATTGATATTTATGGACAAGCCCAAAAATTTATCATTGAACAAAATATACGCATATAATTATTAAATTAAAATTTAGGGTTTAAAATTACCTTGCAGGAAAGACACGATTCTTTCCTATGGCATAAACACCAGAATTCTTTAGTTGATTAGAGCTTTGTGCTGATAACGTGTTGTATGTCGAATCCTTCGTATGTCATAGATAAACAATAATAGAGAGAAAATAACAGAGAGAACACGATGGAAAGAAAATAGAGAATATTATTATTCATTGATGTGTGGAGAATTACAATATCATGTCCTATATATAAGGATGAAATCATATCTTCTACAGAAATCTAGAAAGATATGTATATATCTCTAAAGTATATCTTAAGTAATGTCCACCAAATAAATATATTTATAACAATACTAATATTATAGTTGTATCAATATAAAATTACATACGACTTCAAATAATTAACAAAATAAAATATAATATTATTTATTTATTTAGTGTTGATCGCGCGATGTAAATCTAGTATATGTAAAGATGCAATTATTTGTCCTCAACTCAAACACTAGTGGTTAAAACATTCTATTCCTGTTCAATAAATCACTAATTTAAAGTATATTAAAATATTAGGAGTAAATTTAAATTAATGTATTTTATTTAAAAAACTACTATCTAAAACTTGCTTTGACCAATTATGGACCTTATGATAGGCTATTTTTTTTCTTTGCTTTTTTTCCACAATAACTGCACGAGCATGAATGATCATGGTGCTAAATTATAGGCCAAGTCTACAAAGAGTCAACTGAGTATTATTTTCTTAAATCTACGTATATAGTTCAAACAATGAGGTTATGCAATGCCAGCTTTGGAGTTATAGTGATTGAATTTTTTTATCTATAAATTGATTATGGATTCAAGAATTAAAAAAAAATATTCCATATCCATTTAAATTATGTCTTTATTTTTTTTTATCCCATATATGAAGATAATTATTTATTATGTGTGGGTTTGATGCTGAGAATTAATATATGTTAAATAATATATACGAATGATTATATACTTAAACCAATCAATGATACAAATTAAAGCATTTCCACAAATTTATATTTTACTTTTTATGTTATGTTTAAAATATACTCCCTCCGTCCCGAGTTATTAGTCCTATTTGCTTTTGACACAGTTACCAATATTTGTGAGTGTAGTGAAATTAATATTTTATTGGTGTGAGGAGATTTTTTTCTATTTTAGGAAATGAGACTAATAAGTTGGGACGGACGAAAAAGGAATATGGGACTAATAATTGGGGAAGGAGGGAGTATTACACTTAATTATTATATATATTATGTTTAAAAGGTTATTTTTAATAATGAATTATTTCTATCTCACATGAATCTATTATCTATATAAACTCAAACCATTTTTATTTAATATAATTTTTTTTACTAACTTTAATTTTAGAATATATAAAGAAAATGAAAATCTTTTTTCTATAAATGCTTTTTTTTTTTCTCTCTCTTTCTCATTAAAAGATTTCAACAAACTTTCTCAAAGTTTGTTGTAGTTTCTAAAATGCTCAAACATTCATTCATTCCCAAAAAGATAAAACTCTTGAAAAAATAAAAGACATCTTTTTTGAGAATGAAAGGAATGAAATCTTGATAAATAAATTACAGCAGCAGAGTTAAAGGTGAGTGGCGATCGATTCAGCTGTTCAATGTTCGATCCATTTGCTCAGTGACCCTCAAACCCACACCTCCCAAGCTTCA
>JAPKLW010009508.1:0-12187 GCA_026898455.1 Plectranthus barbatus | reverse complement strand
CTACCAGTCAGATGTTACCAGCAGAATTCCAGATTCTCTCTCCCAGCGCCGTAGAGACAAAAAGAAGATTCGCTGAGGAATCGACTGACAAAGTATGACTTTAAGGAAGGGGATACCTTAAAGTCTATCTATCACAAGACACCAGTCTTATTCCTTGGACTGACTAATAAAGTCGTTCTGACACAAAGAGATCTGTGTCAGATAAAGCGGTCAAAGGTATGGATCCTTTCCGGAAAAACATACCTACCGCCGTCAGAAGGACATCCCAGGTCTGACACCTTTCCGGATGAGTCCAAACGGCTAGAAAGTTTGAATCAGATCCCGCGTCTATAAATACGTCGGAACCGTCAACATTCAAAACAACACCGAAAGACCAAAATTCTTACGCACGAACTAGCAAAAACGCTGTCAAAATACTTACAGAACTTTCGAGGCTTTCCATAAGCTTTCCGTGTGTTGATTTATCAAACACGAGACTTCAAGTTTTACACTTGTAAGTTAAAGATCTCATTAGGTGTTCTTTCTCTTCCGAGAGAGTTCACAGCAGCTCCTGTGCATCCCAGCACTTGAGTTATTACGGGCGTACCTTGCCGTAGTGAGATTTACGTTCTTGGGAGAACTAAAACACCCAGTTAGCTGAGGAGGTTGAAGTGACGTGCTCGCACTCCGCCAGCTGAGAAGAGTTGAAGAGGGAACCAGGACCGGGAGCGGTTGATCTAGTGAACTGGTGGACAAGGCATTCACCAGCTAGAGATAGATCGTAGGACACCTGTAACCGATTACTCTTAGTGGAATTTCCAGTGCTTCGACTGGAGAGTGGACGTAGATCGATTGATCGAACCACTATAAAAATCCTTTTGTTATTTATCAGCTTTCTGCTCTTCAGTTATATTTTAAACCCAGCACTCAAGTGTTGGAGTATATTCTGAAACTGATAGATAACTGTGCAAACAAGGCTAAATATTCTAAGTTTTGATACACCAGCTGACAGGTCCCAGTCAGCGGTGTAACCAGCGTGCAAGAAAACATTTACTTTACCATTATTTCCGCTGCTAACGTTCATACTCTGAAAATCGGGACCAACAAGTGGTATCAGAGCGGTCGGTCTTTCTAGACTGATCGCATATCTGAGTCGCTTAGGACCGAGATCCACGTTTCCTTGCACTCTACTCTTTCTGTCTGTTGATTAGCTCAGGTACACAAGATGAATATTCCTAAGCTACCCAACTACAATCCTGACAAGCACGCAATGTGGCGAAAGAGGTCACTCATTCAATTGAAAAGTTTCCATCCGGAAATGATAGACGTGCTGGATAAAGGGCTGATCAAGATCACCAAGACACAACACCAGCTAGGAGATCGCCCAGCTGCTGAGATCCCAAAGCCCCCAGAAGAATGGAACTCTGAGGACAGGAAGCGGAATCAGCTGGACTCCGTTGCTCACGAAATGATCCTGTCATCTCTTCCAGATCCGCTGATGGAGGAAGTCCTCCAATTTGACAACGCCAAGGAAGTCTGGGATTACCTTGACAGTCTCTGTCAGGAGACAGATCAGATGAAGCGCAACAAATTGCAGGTTGCAGTGGACAAGTACGAGTCCTTCCAGATGCTGACTGGGGAAACCATCAAGGAGATGGAGGCTAGATTCAACGCCATCGTCAGCGAGCTGAAGTCATTGGACAGGAAATACTCAAATGCAGATCTTAATGCAAAGATCCTGTCCAAGATGCCCTAGGAGGACTGATTCGTGAAGACTACAGCTCTTAAGGAGAAGGATCTGTCCAAAATGACTCCCAAGGAGTTATTTGCTCAACTGCAGGCACATGAGTGGGACATCCAGATGGTGAACAAGAATGAAGCCATCCGGAATGTTGGATCTCCCAGCATCAAAACACAAGACGAAGCCTACTTCGTCAAGAGGGACTTCAAATGGAAGCCCAAGAAGCCTTTTCACACTGACAGATCTGCTGGGCCGCACAACCAGCAGAAAGAGATCCCATCCACATCGGGATCTAACTCCAAAGGCAGCGAGAGCTCTATCGCAGATCTTGAGCAACAAATGAAGAGACTGGCTGTTCTTCTGGAGAAAGCCAAGTCGAAACAGGGAGTATCTCTTAGCTCAACTGATGGAAAATTCGTCAAGAGAGCTCCCCGCGTTTGTTATCAATGCCAATCCCCTGATCATCTTAAATTTGAATGTCCACAGGTGGATAAAGATGAGCGGGAAAGGCTGAAGAAGCTCTTTGAAGAGCATGCATCAAAGGCCGTTGCAAGGGCCATGCTGACCAGGACAGAGGTTCCTGATATACCTGACCATGACGACGGAGAATACGCGTCAGATGAAGAGTCAGAAGAGGAAGCTCTACTGGCACTTATGGCGGCTTTCGGAGAAGAATCAAATGAAGAATGTGCTGACAGTGAGGAAGAACGAGCACTTGCCGTTGATGATCAGGTACAATCTGTTCCCCCAATGCATATCATGTCTGCACGCATTCTAGACGATTCTGAGTCGCATTGCTCCGACTCAGAGGTTGTCACCATAGATATTCTTCAGCAAGAATTTTTAAAATTTTACGAAATAAAAAATATCTTGGCTGGCGAAAACACCTCGCTAAAAGATCAGATTTCTATTTTGACCAATGAGATTGAAAAATCTAGGTCACTCGGTGTAGAGTTAGCCACTCTGAAAGAGACTCACTCAGAATTGCTTACGAGTTTTGAAATTTTAAAAACTGAGAGAGATACTTTTCAAAAGGTCGTCCTTGAGCAAGACAGTAAAATAAATCATTTGAATAAAGGCTCCAAGAATTTGGAAGAGGCTCTACTTCATTGGAGAAAGCCTACCGATAAATCCGGGTTGGGATTTAAAACAGATTTGAGCACAAACCAACCCGAACAACTCACTGCTGGTAAGGGCAAAGTGGTAAATGCATCAGCACCAGCTGGTAATACCAATCAGTCCCGTATGGCTGATCAGCATAGGAATCATAAGACCAGATTCATAGGTGAGTCATCACGACAAAAACCTCAACTGGCAAAATCCTCTGCTGACAGGACGCCAGCACACCCTAGGACGCAGACTAAGCCGAATAATTCTAAGGCAATGAAGTCCGCATCAGCTACCAGTGGAATCCGACAGCCAGCACCAACTGTCAAGAGAATCCACACACAACTTCGTCAGTATGCCAATCACCAGCATACTTACAGGGGATCCCAATCTCAGAGAAACTCTGAGAGAAGGATAATGCCTGATAGGAGGAATACCTATCAGAGGCCTGAGCCCAATCACAAGTTTTCTCAAAGGGCTGTGAAGGCTAGCCATGGTGGTCCACACTCTCAGAGACCACGAAGGCAACACAATCAACCGGAAAAATATTTCCGAAACTCTCAGCGGAAGAATACTTCCAAAGGAGTTACACACACAGCCACACCTTCCCAAACCAAACTCACGCATTACTTTAAAAGGAAGGGAAAGGCTACTAATGATATCAGCAAGGGTAAAACCGAGCTGAAAATCACTAAAGTCTGGATTCCAAAAGGAATAATTCAGCGATCTAACCCTGCAGGACCCGCAGATGATCGGGGACCTAAATAAATTCTATCTCTTTCTTGCAGGTACAGGATCATGCAACACAGCTTCAGAGATCGAGTGAGTGGATCCTAGATAGTGGATGCTCGGCTCACATGACTGGTGAAGAGGTTTTGTTTACAGATCTCACCAAGGTCAAAGGACCTCCAGTTATATTTGGTGATAACTCAAAGGGCAGAGTTATTGGCAAGGGCTGCATCGAGAAGAACGATGTCAGAATCATAAATGTATCCCTCGTTACCAATCTCAAGCACAACCTCCTGAGTATCAGTCAGCTGAGCGAAAGTGGATACACAATTTCCTTTGAGGAATCAGAGTGCCAGATCAAGGACAAGAAGACTGGCGAGATCAAGCTGAGAGGTATTCGGAAAGGAGGGCTATATATCGTCGACTGGCAAAGCGGGAGGACAGATTCATGCTTCGTGGCCACCAGTTCTATGGAAACAAACTGGCTGTGGCACAAAAGGTTGAGTCACCTGAATTTCAGAACTATCAACTACCTGGCCAAGCATGATCTTGTGGATGGACTTCCCAAGGGAGCGTTCAAGAAGGAAGGGATTTGCAAAGCATGCCAGCAGGGCAAACAAACAAAGAAGTCCTTCAAGAACCAGGCGCCAGTCTGCCCCAGTACCAGCCGGGTACTCGAGTTGCTTCATATGGATCTCTTTGGACCAATTGCACCTCAAACCATTGGAGGAAGACGCTATTCGCTGGTGGTAGTCGATGACTACTCGCGCTATACCTGGGTAAAGCTTCTCAGAACCAAGGATGAAGTGAAGATCATTCTTCCAGATTTGATCATCAAAGCACAGAAACAGAGAGAAACTATGGTAAAGCGGATACGGTCAGACAATGGGACAGAATTCTGCAACAGTCTGCTGATGGATTTCTGCGCGGAAGCCGGCATCAAGCATGAAAGATCTACACCAAGGCAACCGCAGCAAAATGGACTGGCAGAACGTAGGAACAGGACGCTGAAAGAAGCGGTCCGATCCATGCTGGCAGAATCCGGATTAGGACAGAGTTTCTGGGGAGAAGCGTTGGTGACGGCCTGCTACACTCAGAATAGAAGCGGGATCAACGATAGACTCCAGAAAACTCCCTACGAAGTTTATTTTGGTCGTAAGCCTTCTATAACTCATCTCCGTGCATTCGGTTCACCATGTTATATCCATAATAATGGTAAGTCAAAGTTAAATACTTTTTCGCCTAAGGCTGATGAGGGTGTCTTCGTCGGATATGGACATCCCTCTCACAAGGGCTATAGAGTATTCAACAAGACCACCAAACTTGTGGAAATAACATGCAATGTTGTTTTTGATGAAGCTACTTTAGTGCGCAGGACATTACGACAACTGGCTGAAGATGTTCCTGAGGTCAATGATGTCATTGATCAACTGGGCAGGAATCCTTCCAATGCTCAACCAACTGGTTTGACTAGACCTATGACTGGATCATCTTCACAACCAGTTTCCTCGGTTGCCCATCAGCAATCCGGGAGGGTCGGTGATGCAATTGACCTTGCTGAGACCTTACACTCAATCTCCCTGAGTGGAACTAGCAATAATCCAGGGGGAATTCTGACTGGGATCTTTGAGTCAGAAGACAGCGATGAACCAGCTGGAATGGATGCACCAGCTGACGGTGACAACATCACAGAAGGCTCAGGAAATCAGTCAGATAGTGGAGCTGATGAAGAGATTATTCCGCCTGGTGAAGGTCAACCACCAGTTACAATTACAGCTCCGACTGGTGAAGATCTGGAAGCACCAGTCATCAGGACAGAAGAACCAATCTCACAGCCAACACCAGCAGACTCTCATCTTCCCAAATGGCTGAAAGATCACCCATCCGATGCTATTCTCGGTGATCCAGAAGGTTCTGTCCAGACTCGACACGGCAGTGCGCTTCTGACTTGTTTTATTTCTCAAATGGAACCTACTTCCATAGGAGTTGCGCTAGAATCTGCCGATTGGATCAATGCCATGCAAGAAGAGCTTGCGGAATTCACTCGCAACAATGTTTGGGACTTGGTAGAGAGACCATCACATCAGTCAGTGATTGGCACCAAGTGGGTTTTCAAGAACAAGCGAGATGAGGATGGCATTGTAATCAGAAACAAAGCTCGATTAGTCGCCAAAGGTTACAAGCAGTGTGAAGGCATCGACTTCGACGAGACCTTCGCACCAGTTGCAAGAATGGAGGCGATACGGCTGTTCCTTGCGTATGCAGCGTATCATGGATTCACGGTATTCCAGATGGACGTGAAGAGCGCCTTCTTGAATGGCGAGTTAAAGGAGGAGGTATATGTCGAACAACCTCCAGGCTTTGAAGTAGGCACCAAAGTGTACAAGCTGAGAAAGGCCCTGTATGGATTGAAACAGGCGCCCAGGGCTTGGTACGAAACGCTGTCACAGTTCCTGATCCATAATGGATTTCGGAAAGGAAAGATCGATAGGACTCTCTTCCTCATCAAGGATGCTGATGATATGCTAATGGTGCAGATATATGTCGATGACATTATATTCGGGTCAAAGAATATGTCTCTCTACGAGAAGTTTTCTCAATTGATGCAGAACTCATTTCAGATGAGTATGATGGGCAAATTAACATACTTCCTAGGACTCCAGGTCCAGCAGTCAGCTGATGGGATTTTCATTAATCGGCGGAAGTATACCAAGGACTTAATTCAGAAATATTGCCTAGAGAAGACTAAGACCCTCAGAATACCGATGAGCCCCAGTTGTCAGATCTCTCTTGATGAACAAGGGGAATCGGTTGATCCTACCAGCTACAGAGGTATTATTGGATCACTTCTCTATCTGACAGCCAGCAGACCCGACATTTCATTCTCAGTCGGAGTGTGTGCCAGATTTCAAGCCAATCCAAAGAGGTCACACATGGAAGCTGCTAAGAGAATAGTGAAATACCTCAAGGGGACTGAATCTCTTGGTATATGGTACCCCAGGCATGATGAGCTTACACTCATTGGGTATTCCGATTCAGATTTTGCTGGATGCCGTATAGATAGAAAAAGTACCAGTGGTACGTGTCAGTTTCTAGGACACAAGCTAATCAGCTGGTTTAGCAAGAAGCAACACTCTGTTGCTACATCTACCACTGAAGCTGAATATGTTGCCGCTGCCAGTTGCTGTGCTCAAATTCTTTGGATCAAGCAACAACTGGAAGACTATGAAGTGGACACTGGTTGTGTATCCATCTATTGCGACAACAACAGCGCTATGTGCATAACGAAGAATCCGGTTAATCACTCTAGGACCAAGCACATAGATATCCGACATCACTTCATACGTGATCATGTCGAGAAGAAGGATATCAGCGTAGAGTACATCAGAACCGAAGATCAACTGGCTGATATTTTCACCAAACCTTTGCCAGAAGCAAGATTCAAGGAGTTGTGCATCAAACTCGGTCTTTTGGAGATTGATGCGAGCCCTAGTGTTGAGGAAGAATGAGTCCCAGCTCTCATTCCGTTCTTGATTTTCTGAAGAATGCTGATTACGACTAAGTCCAAGTTCTTAGTCTTGATTTTTTCTTTAAGTGGTGTCTCAAGACCACAAGTGGTACCTACTGGCAGAACTTATCCCATAAATGACCAAGGAAATGAGTCCCAGCTCTCATTTCGAATTTGCCAGCAGCCAAATACCATCAGTCGAAGTAAAATTGGGTCCCAGCTCCCAATTCCAAGCGATGACTGATGACTTCTACTGAAATCCACTGACATATCATAACAACACTCACGTTTTTAAAATGGTGAGGAAGTGAATTTCTTAAGGAGAAGATTATGCGGAATAAATTGAGTCCAAGCTCTCAATTCTCTCGATCTTTCAAGTTGTCAGCAGACAACTGGTGAAACTTCAACGACTAGTGAAAATTGAGTTCCAGCTCTCAATTTGTCTAAGTACACGGGCACCAGTTGTCGACTGGTAAGAAGGCCATACTGACAGAGGGAAGTATGCGACTGGTATATACTACTGATGACCAGTAGAGTCCCAGCTCTCAACTGACGATCTCTTGAAGACCAAGGGTCGTGCCAGCTGTCGCAGAAATGGCGGGATTGTTCAAATTGGTCTTGCGTGTGCATATCTTCGAATTTCATACGGCATTTAATGCCACATTTAATGCGCACAGTGACTGCGCAGCCAAACACAGGCACGCGACCAATCAGCATGTGCCATGTCAGCTACACGCAATATCTCTCGTCACCACGACCACGCACGTCGCTACAGGGAATCGGGCCTGCTGATGACCATTGATTCTTACTTTCTACGAGTTCATCTCGTCCGTCTATTCCTGCATGGCTAGAGTATTTATATCCGACTTTCTTCATCGGATAAATCTTTATGATTCCTCAAACTTTCAGAACATTTGTTTTGTTCATCTTTTCATAACATTCCCTGCATTCATGGCATCTTCTTCCAACCCTGCTACTGATAATCCTTCTTCATCTTCCTCTGAGTCCTTAGACATACCTTTAGCCGAATCTCACATGCCTACCTTCACAGGCATTGTGAAACAAGAAGACATCGATTACTCCTATCCCTTTAATAAACTTGTCCAGTTAAACAAAAAGGCCACCCAACATCTCCTTTCCAACTCACAAATTCGGGCTGCCCAAGTCCAGAAGGAGAAAATTCTAAATGATAAGTTAGCCGAGAAACACTATGGCCAAGAGCTGATGGAGATGATTGACAGGGAGCAGCTCCGACCATATCTGACAGCGGCTCCCAGAGTTTTCCACCCGCACATGGTTGCCGAGTTCTATGCTCGCGCAGTCATCGCTGATGACAGGAAATCCTTCACCACGTCGGTGTTCGGGAAACTGATCACCGTGGACGCAGAGTACCTGGCCAACCTTTTTGGGCTGAGGAGTACTGGTGAGGAGGTGGCGACGTATCACAAGGATGATACGGTGGAGTTCAGGCGGAGGTGGGCTGAATGGAAGAAGAAGGGGGTGACTATCTTCAAGACTGGCATGAAGAAGTCGGAGATGCGCGAATATTGGCAGATGGTCTGCGATATTGTCGTGCGCATGATCCAGTGCGAGGTCGGCTCCTATGCCGAACTGAGCTTAAAGAAGTTCTCCGTCATGTGCGCACTGGTGGATGGCGTTTATGGCAACTGGGCCGAATTCATATTCGGGCGCCTACTGGAGAACGTGGAGAGAAACAGTTCAGTGAAGGCGGAAGGGAAGTTCCTTCACGCCGTGTCGTTTGGGCTGCGGGTCAGCCACATCCTCGAAGTGGAGATGGGGGATGTGATCGACCAAGGGGAGCAGCTGGTTGGATCCAACTTCATCCCGGTCACAAGAGTCAAGCTTGCTGACCCGGATTACAAAAAGCCCCGACGACTGAAGGGCAAGAAGGCCGTCGATCCAGCTGAATCTGTGTCTGAGGAGGAGCCAGAACAGATATGGGAGGCAGCGCCAGCAGTTGCTCTCCCACTGACAGCTGAGGCCAAGACCGAACTGAAGAGGAAATTTGAGGTTGAATCTTTATTCACCTCAATGGAGCAGGCAGTGGCTGAGGAAACCAGTCAATTTCCATCCGCTGAGCCATCAGCACAGATGCCAGTCACCAGGTCGTCTCCAAAGAAGAAAGCCAAGGTTCACCAGCCCCAGCTGCCCCAGCCAGCTACTATCTATGCTCCAGCATCAAAGACGATATCTATACCAGTCAAGAAGTCCATCCTTGGACTGACTGAGGAGGAGACGATAGATAAAATGACCAGGAAAAGGAAAAGGGTCAAAACAAGAGCTCAAAAGCTGGTTGAGCAAGCTAAGAGGGACCACAATGCTTCTATTGTGAGGAAGAAGCAAGCAAAGGCAAGGCTGCAAGCCTTAGCCGACCAGCGGAGAAGGGAGGCAGAACTGGCAGCCCGCGATGAAGCCTTTGCTAGGATAAAGGCTGAGCATGATTCTCGACGTCAGGCGCAACTGGCGGAGCAATTGCATCAGGTGGCCAAGGGCAAATGGGCAGTTGCCCAAACTTCAAGTGGCATGCCACCAGCACCAGCTCCAGGCCAGATCCTTTCTGACGAAACTTTCTCGCGCCTGATGGTCATGGGAGCAGAGGAGGACGTACTATCCCTGGTAGATATGTACCGGCCGGAGGAGGATGTGACTGAACCGTCAGCTGACATTGGAAGAGCTGACGGGGGATCTTCTCAAGTCCCTCCACCCGTACAAGGGGGTGGTGGAGGTAAGTCTGAAGACCCACTGGCCGTGCAAGGGGCCGCCAGTGGAGGAGTTGTTGAACGGGCGACCACCCCGGAAAAACTGGCGAGTTTCTCTGATCTAAGCTCTGACTTAGAGGTTGAGCCGGAGCCCGAGGAACATGATGGCATTATTATCACTGACTCATCTGAATCCATGGATAATGGACAACCTCAGACAGCAGAAGGGGCTCCTGAGTTATATCTCGGTGCTGAACCGATGCCCCAGACTGTCGAGGAACCAGTACCGGTGCCAGCTGTGGAGGAGGCAGCTGACATGGAGACGACTGCTGGTGACGTCGCTGATGATCAACCTTCGCCAGTCATCATTCCCGACGACGAATCACCACCAGTAGTACAGCACTCCAGGGTACAACGGATGGAGCCCAGGGATCTATTCCCTAATTTTGAAGCCGAGGCTCGTCTTCCTGCCAGTCGTCCACAAGTCTCAGAAGAATCTACATCTTCTGGACGACCAGCAGCATCTACACCAGCATCAGCACTACATGTGAGATCAGAGAGGAGGTCTTACATGTTAGGTATCCATTTTCACTCACTCATCGATGAGGATACCTATCGTGCTAGGGTGACAGGGATTCACAGGTGCGAGCACCGTGGGGATCTGGCATTCCATAATTCACGAGTGCCTGAACCATCAGCATTCTTTATCATCCCCACCAGCGGTCTCCCTCACCAGTCGATCTATGCCTCGAGGATCCTTGACTGGTGCCTGCCCTTACAACCGGTGGAGTATTTCAATTTCTCCATCTATGAGTATGCTGAGAACATCACAGCCGAGGTGGAGAGGGCTGTTGATGAAGAGTTGGTCACCAGGTATGGGGACCTGAGTGATATTTTTGATGAAGAACTCTTTCTGGAGTTCCGGCGCTGGAGGATCTTTGACTGGTGCCAACGCTAGTTAAATGTGGAGAAGAACGCGGTCCTGTATGCCAGGCTTGGGCTTGGATACTGGCGATCAGAGGAGGAATGGGCCAACGAATTCATGGGCACTGAAGCTCACGACCACCATCAGTTGTCGATTAGGCGAATCAAGCGCCGACTGAGGAAGATTGCTCTTTACCGACAACTGACTGGGACTTCAGGCCTTCCTCGGTCCAAAATGGTCAAGTTACCATTTCTCCAGTTCCAAAGCACCAGCCGCGGGTACCAGCTGATCTATGCTTTCAGACAAATAAAGGTACTCGTCTCTCTCCCCCGGATCCCTCCCTATTTCGCTGTTCTCTTTGATATGGCTGCCAGCGCTCTGCTGGTAGACCACATTGTGGAGGAGGATCCCTCCAGAGGTAGGTGGCTGACCACTGCCGTCCCCACTGTTCCAATGATCATGGGCGATCTTGCCCCACCTCATATGGACTGGCAGCTGGCTGTTTTCATAGACCCACCTGTTTTTGCACAAGGCCCGCCAGCATCAGCCAAGGTGCCCGCGGAGGAGCCCGCCCCAGTGGAGGTACCAGCTGATTCTGCACCAGCAATGGCTACTACCGCACCTGATGCGCCTTCCACATCCATGGAAGTATCTGCGGAGCCAATCTCTGAAGTTCATCCTCCTGCGCAACTTCTTGCTTACATCGACGCCAGGATGGATCAACGTTTCGCCTCTTTCCAAGACCATGTAGAGCAACGATTTGAGTCCGTCACCGCCGGTGTTGCCACCTTTTTGGCGCGGATCCAAGAGGGGGAAAGGGCGCGAGCACTGGCTGAAGAGGAGAGAGCCAGAATTGCTGAGGAGGAGAGACGCCTTGCAGCTGAAGAGAGGAGAATTGCTGCTGAAGAGAGGCTGAAGAGAGAGCAAGACATGGCCGCTCTTACTGAGATCCTGAGGTCTATCACCAGTGCTCGGACTCAGTCACCAGGATCATCTCCCATGCCATAGACTAGTCAGTTATCATTCACTGTACATGTAATTGCTAAATCTTTAATGGAATGTTAACTGACAAGTTGATGACAATCTCTAATTGTCCAACAATTGTCTAAGTTTTTACTTACCAGCTGAATTTACACATCCAGTGTAATCAGCACCTGCACTCGTCTTGCATGTTTTAAATTTATTTACATGCTTATCCTGTGTCAGATTTTTTCAGATTTGCTCAGATCTTAATTTCCATATTTTTTAAACGAGCATTATCTCTTCTAGTTTGAGGGGGAAGATTTTTTAGTTAGAGCTGATGTTGAGGAAGTAATTTTGTGGGTGTAGATCTGATAAGTTTCACTTGTAAAACCCTGAAATTATCTGTAACTTTCCTCATCAGCTGAGTGCTCGCTGGTTAGGCTTTGATCGCACCAAAAAGGGGGAAATTGTTGGGAAATCTGTCTAAGGTTTCCTCCCTCAGTAGCTTATTTGTA
>JAPKLW010009507.1:0-12189 GCA_026898455.1 Plectranthus barbatus | reverse complement strand
TAATTTTAATTAGCAAGTATTGAGATTTTCAAAATAACCAAAAAACCCAAAATTTGATTTTCCCTAACCAGAGTTTTGAGAACTAATGTTTTAGTACTTAGGATTTTTCGTTACTTCTTTCCCTGTGGGATCGATAATTTTCATTTGCCGCTATATTATTAGCTCTGCTAAGTTGCTTGTTAAATAATTTAGCGATCAAATTTTGGCGTCATTGCCGGGGAAAGAATAGAATTAATCTTACTATTAAAACTGTGATCAAAATACTGATTTAGGGTGTAATTTTTGTATTTTTCATCGTTCACGTCGATCGACGTGCTTTCTCGTCGATCGATGCATGTGTTAGTACCCTATCGATCGATGCCTTTTGTACTTTCTGATTTTCAATTTTTCAAATTCCAGTCCGTTTCGTGTACTTTGCAGTCTTACCTCACTACCTCCTTTTGCTGTACAGGTAGTGTATGAGTACAAGAGCTAGAGGAAAGGACCCGCTTTATTACTACCCGGACATTGAAGCCACTTGCAGAAAGATCCGAAAGAATAAGCGTGCTCAGGAAAGCTCGAGTAATCAAACAATGGAAGATAACGTACCACCGCCGGTTATTCAACCGCCCCCACCAATGCTAACTGCAGAGGAGCAAGCTGTGCTTCTCCAAGAAGTTCAAGCTATGAGGGCACAGATCCAACAATTCAACCTGGAGAGAGACCTCGAGAGGAACAATCTGAATGGAAGGGATGTTCGCCATAACCCACTGTTCGATGACAATCTCGATAATGGAGAGGATGACGACCCGAATCCACCAGAGGAATCTGATAATGAGGAAGAAGAGGAGGCCATGCAGAACCGATACAAACCTCGATTCAAGGAGACAAACTTCAGAATTGGCATCAATGCCAACAATTTTGAGCTGAAGACCGGATTGGTGCAGATTGTGCAACAAAATCAATTCGGAGGAAGAGCCACTGAGGATCCTTACGCACATCTGGATAAGTTTCTTATGCTCTGCAATACTGTCAAAATCGGAGGGGTCAGCAAGAGTGCCATCCGAATGCGTCTGTTCGCATTTTCTCTGAGGGATAAGGCACAATCTTGGTTTACTGCACTGGGCAAGGGAAGTATCAGCACATGAAATGAATTGAGGAATGAGTTTCTGGAAAACTTCTTCCCACCAAATGTCATCAGGCAGAGAAGGAAAGAAATCATCAGGTTCGCTCAAAGACCCGATGAAAGCTTCAGTGAAACGTGAGAGCAATTCAAAGAGCTACTGAGGTCTTGCCCCGGACATGGTTTTCCGCCAGGAGAACAAGCAGAAGCATTCTATGAGGGACTCAATGAGAAGACCGTCAAGTTGGTGGACACCACATTAGGAGACACCATCATGACAAAGAGCGGAAAGAAAGCCATGGAATTCTTCCAAAAGATGGCCAACAACACTCAATGGTGGTCCTCCAATCGAACTCGGCCTGTGAAAGCAGTCGAAAAAGTGGTGGAAAAAGTTGCCGAACAACCTGATTTGGCAACTGAGTTGAAAAATTTAAAGGAAGAGTTCGCCACACTGAAGCAAGAGAAAACTGCCGCTACAGTTGAGACGGTGCAAGTTCCACCTGATGGCGAGGGTGCCGAAGTAAACTTCATTCAAAGGGGCGGTTATCAAAACAACTACCAAGGAGGATATCCGCAACACAATCAGCAGCATAACACGCCTTACACTTATAATCATGCGAGGAATCACCCTGGATTTTCCTACGCAAACCCTCAAGCCGCGGAGCAGCCACCACTAGGATTTGCCATGCAAGACGGGACAGTTGTGGAGAAGAAAAAGCCAAATCTCGAGGAGATTTTGGCTAAATTTTTTGAAGGCTCCACTGATACGGTAGCCTAGCTAAAGCAAGAAATCTCGGAGGTGAATTCTAAGGTTGACCAGATGCAGAAGCATGTGCAGATCATTGAGAACCTAGTCAGTCAGATTGTCGACACTCTTGGAACCAAACACAAGTCGGGACAACTTCCGACTAACACTCAGGTCAACCCCAAAACCAGAATCAGAGGAACCAAGTGAACGCCATAACTCTGAGAGGGGGTAAATCCTATGAAGGGCCAACGCAGGCAGGGAAAGATACCCGGGAGGAAGGAGAAGCCGAGCAGAAAGAAGAAGCCATCGAACACGAGATCCCGTCGACCGACGTAGGGTCTCCATCGATCAACGCAGCTCCTGAGGCCACGTTGATCGATGCTGATCTTCATCGATCGACGTCAGCCCCTGTTCCACCTCTGAAGAAACTGCCTCTGGCGTATCCGCAGCGGTTTTCCAAGACAAAGATGAACGAGAGGTATGCACGATTCCTGGAAACAATGAAGAAGGTGCATATCAACATTCCATTGGTCGAAGCCTTGCAAGAGATGCCCGGATACATCAAGTTTCTGAAAGATATGGTCTCTCAGAAAAGACCCTTCTTGGAGCATGAGACGGTCAATCTCTTCGAAGAATGCAGCACCATTATTCAAAAGAAGATACCGATCAAAAGGAAAGACCCAGGATCCTTCACAATCTCTTGCGTGATCAGAGGAGAAACCCTTGGTAAAGTCCTCTGCGATTCAGGAGCATCAATCAATCTGATGCCGCTGTCAATCTTCAAG
Source organism: Plectranthus barbatus (assembly GCA_026898455.1). NCBI lineage: Eukaryota > Viridiplantae > Streptophyta > Magnoliopsida > Lamiales > Lamiaceae > Plectranthus > Plectranthus barbatus. The sequence continues at coordinate 9,554 of JAPKLW010009507.1, read as the reverse complement.
CGGTTAAAGATCGGAAACATCAAGCCCACTACAATCTCACTTCAGATGGCCGATCGATCAGTTTCCTACCCGAAACGCATCGTGGAAGATGTGCTGGTGAAGGTAAAAGATTTCATCATTCCAGCCGATTTTGTGGTGCTAGACATGGAAGAAGATCGAAACATTCCTCTGATCCTTGGAAGGCCATTCCTGAAAACTGGAGGGGCATGGATCGACATTCGAGACGGCAAACTAACATTTCGAGTGAACAATGAGTCAGTCACGTTCTCAATCTACAAGGCAATGCAGAAGCACAATTAAGGAAGCTATCAAGAAGAATGCCACATGATTAACTGCTTCAGCCCGGTAATGTCTTCTCCCTTCGTCTCTCTCAAAAGTGAACCGGATTTTCTGGAAAACTGCCTGCAACATTCGTTGTTCTCATCAACAAATCTGGACGAGGCAGAAGAGGGGATCCTGGATCAGGTTGTAGAGCTGGATGTGTTCGAGGAGATAACTCGAGAAAAAGAAACCAAGAGAGAACCGCTGCCTAACCACTACCGTCAGAACCGGCCGAAAGGAGACAAGGGGAGGAACAAGTCGATCGACGCCCCTTCAAAGACCACATCAATTGACGGGACCTCTCCATCGATCGATGCTGACCTTGGAAAGCCGATTTTCGACTCCGATCCACCACTTCTAGAACTCAAGACGCTTCCGGCACATCTCAGGTATGCATTTCTGGGTTCTGATGACACTTACCCTATTATTGTTTCTGCCTATCTTACACATGGGGAGTTGGACAAACTGCTACGAGTCCTACGGAAATATAAGTCCGCCATCGGATGGACTTTGGGAGATATCAAGGGGATCAGCCCTTCGTTGTGCATGCATAAGATTATCCTTGAAGAGGACGCCAAGCCAAAGAGAGAAGCACAACGACGACTGAATCCCATCATGCAAGAAGCCGTAAAGAAGGAGGTTCTCAAACTCCTTGATCATGGCATGATTTACCCTATTTCCGACAGCAAGTGGGTAAGCCCTACACAAGTAGTAGCCAAGAAAGGGGGGATGCAGATAGTGAAGAATGATGATGGAGAGGAAGTGGCGACAAGACCGATCACGGGATGGCAATTTTGCATTGACAACCGCGCTTTGAACACCGCCACGTGCAAGGATCACTTTCCTCTTCCCTTCATTGATCAAATGCTCGATAGATTATCCGGTTACCATTTCTATTGTTTTCTTGATGGTTACTCAGGGTACAACCAGATAGCTATGACACCTGAAGATCAACACAAGACGACATTCACCTGTCCATACGGAGTATTCTCCTACCGTCGGATGCCCTTCGGATTAAGCAATGCACCGGCTACCTTCCACAGATGCATGATGGAAATCTTCCACGACTTGATCGAAGATGTCATGGAGGTTTTTATGGATGATTTCTCTGTCTTCGGTAGCTCATTCGACGTTTGTTTGCAGAATCTGGCAACTGTACTCGAGAGATGCACCGAGACTAACCTTTGCCTCAATTGGGAGAAATGCCACTTCATGGTGCGAGAGGGGATTGTGTTGGGACATCGAGTATCAGCTGAAGGACTTGAAGTAGACCGAGCCAAAGTGATAGCCATTGAGAAGATGCCACCGCCAACTAACGTCAAAGACGTCTGAAGTTTCCTAGGCCACGCCGGATTCTATAGGAGGTTCATCAAAGACTTCTCAAAGATATCTCGGCTTTTGTGCAACCTGCTGGAGAAGGATGTTTTCTTCGTGTTTGATGATGAGTGCGTAAAGGCATTTGAGAGACTGAAAGAGGCACTGGTGACTGCGCCAGTCTTGACCGCGCCTGACTGGGATGAGCCCTTCACATTGATGTGCGACGCCGCGACTATGTTGTTGGGGCAGTCTTGGGACAACTGAAAGGAAGGCTCTTCCATGTGATTCAATATGCCAGCAAGAGCATGAATCCGGCGCAATGCAACTACACCACCACGGAGAAAGAAATGCTTGCGGTCGTGTATGCCTTCGACAAGTTCCGGCCTTATCTTATAGGCTCGAAGACAATTGTCTACACCGACCATGCAGCCATCAGATACTTGTTCGCAAAGCAAGATGCCAAGCGAAGACTGATCTGGTGGATACTGTTGCTGCAGGAGTCTGACTTGGAGATCAAGGACAGAAAAGAGAGCGAGAACATGATCGCCGACCACTTGTCAAAACTCGAGCCACGGTCAAAGGAGATGATCAGTAGATGATAATCCGAGAGACATTCCCCGACAAACAGATCTACGCCATGAGGGATTTGAAAGAGATGTACGAGTCCAAAACTCCATGGTATGCAGACTTCGCCAACTACTTGGTTGGCGGTGTACTTCCTCCGGACTCTTCTCCATATGCAAAGAAGAAGTTTCTGCACGATGTCAGATTCTACTATTGGGAGGATCCCTATCTGTGGCGTAGATGTGCTGATGGCGTCATCCGCCGCTGTGTGCCCCAGTCCGAGTGGCAACAAATCTTCGAAGCCTGCCATTCATCTCCTAGTGGTGGCCATCATTCAGCCAACCAGACGGCATTCAAAATTCTCGCCAGCGGGTTCTATTGGCCATCTATCTACGAGATCTGCCGTGGATGGATTACGAGCTGTGATCGCTGCCAAAGGACCAACAATATCTCACAGAGGAATGAGATGCCACAGACGCCGGTTATTGAAGTCGAGATCTTTGATGTTTGGGGGATCAACTTCATGGGACCTTTTCCGCCATCCCAGGGGTTCTCATACATTCTTCTTGCAGTGGACTACATGTCGCGATGGGTTAAGGCCGTTCCAACAGTCACAAACGACTCCAAAGTGGTCATCAAGTTCCTGCAAAAGCTCATAACGAGATTTGGGATGCCAAGAGCCTTGGTAAGCGATAGGGGATCCCACTTCTGCAACAAATGGCTCACCACTCTTCTTGCAAGGTACGGAGCCAAACACCGAGTCACCACTCCATATCATCCTCAAGGGAATGGGCTGACAGAGTTGTCCAACCGAGAAATCAAACAAATTCTGGAGAAGACGGTGAAGCAAAGGAAGGATTGGGCGGCAGTACTTGATGATGCATTATGGGCTTACCGCACCGCCTACAAAACACCCATTGGGACGTCACCGTATCAACTGATTTTTGGAAAGTCCTGTCACCTGCCAGTTGAGATGGAGCACAAGGCTTGGAGAGCAGTGAAAGAACTGAATCTTGATTGGAAGGCAGCCGCAGAAGAGCGAGCCATGGCATTGAACGAGCTTGAAGATTTTCGGGATGAAGCCTACAAGAACAATGTCATCGACAAGAATCGAGCGAAGAGATTCCACGACATGAGGATTCGCTCACATATATTCCATTCTAGTGACAAAGTCCTCCTCTTCAAATCCCGTCTTCGATTCATGCCCGGAAAGCTGCAGTCAAAGTGGGCCGGATCATACACCGTGATCTGTCAATTCATGAACGGTGTAGTTGAGTTAGCCGGCCAAGATGGGAAGAACTTCAAGGTGAACGGGCAATACCCAAAACCATACAACACCCCACTTCAAGTCGAAGCGGTGGAAAAGTATTACTTGAGTTGCCCTTAAATTGACAGGTATTGTCGAGCTAGCGACATAAGACCAAGCACTGGTTGGGAGGTAACCCAACAGTTTACTGCTTTCTTTATTTCTGTTATTTTAAATTCAGTCGAGTTGAGTCATTTGATTTTCGTATTTTCAGAATTTTTTTGAATTTTGTCGGGTCCAGTCATCTGTCGGGGCCACGTCGATCGCTGCCTTTTGGCGTCGACCGACATGTGTTTCTGGTCTTCGTCGATCGATGCCATTCTTCATCGATTGACAAGGAAATTTTTGGCCATGTCGATCGACGGGGGTGCCTCATCGATCGACGCGAACAATTCAGACCCCTGATAGAGACGGGTTTAAAACCCAAAAGCCCTTATTCTTTCCCTCACAAACACACACGCACGATTTCTCTCCTCTCCCAAAACACTCCCCAAATTTTTTCTCTCCAAATTTGTCGCCACAATCCACAGTATGTATCCTAAACCTCTCATCTTCGATTATTTCATATGCTTTGAAGGATTTGAGAATGATTTTTGATGAAATTGAACTTGGAGCCCTTGTTTCCATTTTTTTCATTTTTGTCGATTTCGTTGCTATTCATGATGATTATTCGATATGGTTAGTCGTTTTAGTCGATACACTTGCTTATCATGGATTTGTTGCTTTGATTTCATTGAATTTGACGAACATGAGTTTGGGGGATAATTCTTGTTGGTGGTGTTGCTCTTGTCATGTTGCTTTGGGGTAAAATTCTTTCGAATTTGGATGCAATATGCTAAGATAGGAGTTGAATTGCATGAATGTCGAATCAATTTTGCATGGGGTAGATACATTTTGTGGATAATTGCACATTTTGTCATATTGATGTTTGGGAATTTTTGTGAAGATTATTGATGAGCTTTGACACTTTCCCTACTACCCTTGCAGTTTATCATGGAGTTTTGCCCAACATTTGCAAACAAGGTTTATGAGAGACGCTTCAGAAAACTCTCAAGTGACGAGTTCACCGTCCGGCAGACACTCTACCCATGCCCGACTACAATGGAAAGGCTGGGAATTCAAGCTGATGTGGAGGCTCTCCTGGAGAGAGTAGATTGGAGTGCATGGATGACAGAGCGGTGGCCCACGTACCCATCGCTTGTCCTAGAGTTTCTGGCCTCACTCCATGTCTATGAGGTTCAGCCGGAGTCAAAGCCTACCACCATAGCCTTCCAGCTTCTGAACGAGCACTACGAGATGCCAAGGGACAAGCTTGAAGAAATTAGGGGAGTCCGAAAAGGGGGAGAAGGGTTTCTTCCCTCGAGTTTTGACATTGCCCGCTTCTGGAGCCAAATTGCAGTCGATGCTAAAGAGGATTTGCGGGAATTTGACTCGGGGAACTTGAAGGCTTCCTCCATTGACAACCCAGTCTTCCGGTATCTCCAGAGATGCTTGGGGGTGTCCATCACCGGCAGACACGAGAGCGACAAGGTGAGAGTTGGGGAGCTGTATGCCCTCTACTGTATGCTGACGGGAGAGGAATTCAGCTTCGCGGCGTTGGTCATGGACCATTGGAGGCATCAGATCAAGGCCTCCAAAGGCGATATTTGGAGCGGGGGATTGATCACCCCGATTGCGGAGCATGTGGGCATTGAATTGACCCAGATTAAGGCGCTCGAGGACGACAACCGAGGCTTTGGCACCGGGGTTTTGGTGAAGATGTTGATGCTTTCACCCCGGGAGTCAGGGTGGTCCCTGAGGATGTCCAATGGGGACCGGTTTCCACTTCCACAGAGGGACCTCACTCACGTCACTGATTATCACTTCCGTGATAATTGGTTGATAACCACACCCGCCAATTTGAGGCTCATGGTCGGAGCACATGGAGGACCCGGTACCACAGGACTTCGTCACCGCCCGCTGACTCGGCCGGACCAGCGACCGCCACAGACTCCCTCAGCCGAGCCCGAGGATGAGGAGCCTGAGGATGAGAGGCATGATGGAGGAGGGGGGCACATTCTTGATCAGACCAGTGGACATTTGTTCGGCCACTTCGCGGGAGAGTCTTCGTCTTCTGGGGTGGATCTAGCGATGATCTACCAGTTCATACAGCAGTAGGCTGCTTTGCATTCAGAGGAGCATACCCGGCAGGCGGATTTTTGCCAGCACGTGACCACGAGGCTCAACACCCTCGACATGCAGATGCAGCACCTCCTCTTGAGCACCGAGCCCGACTCTGTCTACCTCCAACGCCAGAGAGAGCGCCAGGACCGCCGGCGGCGACTACCTGTGTGGCCATCTCCCGATGTTGAGATGGAGGACCCTCCGGAGAAGGAATGAGGTACCGTTTCCTTTTTCCTTATCTGACTTTCAAACTTGTCCACTCCTTTGAGTGAAACAAGTTTTGAGGGGATGAGGATCGAAAAAGGGAAATGTTTGTTTTTTTTCCTGCTTTATTTTAATTTTTCGTTGTTTCGTTGTTTTCTATTTTTGTTTTTCATTTTTTTTTTTTCTGAACCATCACCATCCTTGTTCTTTTGCTTCAGTGTGACCAATTGCTCTCTGCAAGGTTTTTCACTCAAAATTAGTATTTTTGAATTCTTGATTTGTGGTACTTGTTCTGTGTTGAATAAGTGTTGAACTCTTGATTTGTGGTACTTGTTCTGAGTTGAATAGTCTTGAGCATTGTTTTAGGAGCTTTTGAACATAGGGCAGTCGGAACTACTTTTGATTTTGTTGGTGTTGGAATTGATTACTTGTCTTTCCTTGGAATTGAATTGTTGATTGTTAATAGAGATATTTGCTTATTAAGAATGATAATCTGTGTGATAGAGTAGCCGATGATAGGAGCTATTTTGCTTGATAGGTTGATCTTTGAAGTATAAATTTTTGCATGATAACTGTTCGGAATTTGGGTAATTATTGAGGAGTAACGCAAATTTCTACCCTGTGAGAAAATTGTGCCATCTTTTCGTTTGATGAGTGACAAGGTTATTAGATTTACTTCCTAGAATTTGACGAATTTCTCTCTTGAGGTTGCATTAAGTGTGGTTATAGGGAGAAAATGATTTTAGGCATGTTCTTTCGTAGCCCATCTCCCATACACTAACCTTTAATTGCCACTTGTAGCCCCTTTGAGCCTTGAAAATTTTTCTTTCTTTGATTAAGAGGGTTGATGGACAAGAAATTGTGATTTATTTGATGGTGTGAATTATGGGATTGTGATGTGAGGTTGTGTGCAAAAATAGGGGTTCCTGTGGGTAAATTAAAAAAAAAGTGAACATTGGTGAAAAAGAATGAAAAGAGAAGAGAAAGAGAAAATTTAAGAAGAAAAACTTCATATGTGTAGTTCACAAAAGTCAAAATAAAGCTTAGAACCCTGAAAATTACAAAAGAGAAGGAACAAGATTGTGTGTTAAAAGAACAGAAATCATGTGGGCAAGATATGCTAAAGACTTGGTGTTTGAATGTAATATTTTGAGTCACTTAGCCAAAAATATCCTACCTCTTAGGTAAGCCACATTACAACCAAATCAAGACCTTTCTGATTCCCCGAAAAACCACACTAACAAGCAGTGGAGAGATGAGAAATTTGTCAAACCTATGGTGAGGTAAACTAAAACTTTGAATGAGTGAATTTCAAGCCCTTTACTTGATTGAGCGATGAGGGCAAACACTACCCGGTGAGGTTCCTCCTCAATAATTTAACAATGAGAATGTGTTTGGATTGCATGATTTATGTGAATAAGTGATACTTAGATTGCGAAAGAAGCTTGTGAAGCATTGCACACTTGTATCTGCATTTGATTAGATTTCTTTTCTGTGAATTGATCAAGGACGATCAATGGTTAAAGTTTGGGGGAGTTGATAAGTTAGGATTTTCACCAACTTATTTGATTGTTCTTTGACTAATTGTGTGATGTTCAGATTGTTTTTAGTGTCTTTTTCGTGCATGAATTGGCTTTTGTACTTGTAATGTCGTGTTTGATGAATCATGCAGGTTTTTGGTCGAAAACAGAGAAGAGTTGGATTCCCAGTTTCAGGACCATGTCGATCGACGGGGATGCCTCGTCGATCGACGAGGAAATTGGAGAAGAAGCGATCGACAAAGGAGAAGGAGAAGGAGAAGGTCGATGGAAGCAACAAAGCCCACGTTGATCGACGCCATTCCACGTCGATCACGAGGGTGTTTCATCAGCGTCGATTGACGCTATTCTCCTACGGTCGACGCTGATAAGTTCATTATTTCACTCACTTATCTATATTATTTTCCTACTATTTTATGTAGATTTATTGAGTTTATATATATATTTTATGCATGATGTCAATATTAGGTGGTTTTAGGTGTGTTTTGATGTTTATGCAGGTTTTTAGGCCTAACCTCACGAGAAAACCGTTCCGGAAGCAGTGACGTGTAAGAGTAGCAATGAAGAGTTCTTCCACAAGAGGAATTCGAGCTATTGGTGCATGGCAATGGATGATGCTTTGAGTTAGCTCTCCAACGCAACTGGAATCGGGTCAATCGGAGTTCGGAAGAGGAAGTTATGGCCAAAACCGTGAGACCGCGCAGACGAGGCAAAGAAGGCACAGTGCTCGACGAGGGGAAAAGGAAGATCGACGGAAGCAAAGTCCGCGTCGATCGCTGCCAATACTCATCGATCAACGAAGAGGTTCCAGGCCCAGCGATCGACGCCAAACAGCCCTGATCGACGCGCATGCGGGAAACCTAATACGGATCTGATTTGGAGATTAATGCATATCTAACCCTAGATACTGCTAGATACATCTTTCACCTATATAAATACTCATGTATAATTCATTTTTTTTTAGAGAAGAGACTTAGAGCAATTACAAGATTTAGTATTGAAGAATTTTTAGAGTTTTATGTTTGAAGACAAGTTCCTGCGGGAAGATTTCCAGATACAAGTTTCTATGCAATTCAGGTTTTATTTTTCCATGATGAATATTACCGTGAATATGTGTAACTAATCTCTTCCTCAGATTCTAGGGTTTCGAATTATCAATGTATACATGTTTTGATTGATTGAATAATTTTCCCTTTCCCTTCGTAGTTTGTGAAATCTGTGCTTATTCATAATCTTGATTTGTTGGCCACATCTTAGGATTATCTAGTTGATTACTTGAGACGTAACTGTGATAGTTTTCAATCGAAAAAGATTTTCACAATATAATCTGATTTCTTGTCGTAACTGAAGGAGATTGATTGTAGGAATAAATCTGTAGATCTTTGGAGTTAGTTAATTTATCTTGAGACCGAGCGGAGATAGGTAATTAATTAATCTACTTTACAAATTGTCCAACAAAGAAGTTCGTAATACTTTTCTGATGTTTCACTACGAAGAGGAATAAAAATTGGGAATTAATCGATTCATTCATACATGTCATACTTGATAGGTAGATATCCCTGGAATCTGTGCTTCTCTTATTTGAATCTAAAAGCTTTTTAAATTTCCTGTTTAATTTTCATTAGCAAGTATTACAATTTTCAAAACAACCAAAACTTTTTAATTGCTTTTCCTAACCAGTGTATTCAAGAACGTCTGATTTAGTATTTAGGATTCTTCGTTGCTTCATTCCCCTGGATCGATAACCTTAGGGTTTACAAATTTATTTGCCACTATTTCTATAATTAATCTGTAGAAATTATAGTGACCAGACGCGCATGCGGGATTCCTAATCTGAGTCTGCTTTGAAGATAAAGGCATATCTAATCCTAGATACTGTTTGATACATCTTTCACTATTATAAATAGCCATGTGTAAATTCGTTTTTAGGGTGGAAAATTTTAGAGCAATTAAGAGATTATAGTATTGAAGATTTTTAGAAGATTTCCAAAGTTTTAGAGTTTTTATGTTTGAAGACAGAGTTCTGTGGGAAGTCAATCAGACCAAAGTTTTTATGCAATTTAGGTTTTATTTTTCTATGATGAATATTATTCTGAATATGTGTAACTAATCTCTTCCTCAGATTCTAGGGTTTCGAACTA
>JAPKLW010009506.1:0-12190 GCA_026898455.1 Plectranthus barbatus | reverse complement strand
TCTGTCGTTGCCCGCGGTTGGAGACCGCGGCATTTGGCCGTGTTTCGGGGCCTCTGTCGTTGCCCGCGGTTGGGGACCGCGGCAATTGGCCTATGTTTTGGGTCTCTGTCGTTGCCCGCGGCGGAAGCCCGCGGTGAAGGATTTTCGGCCTGTCGTCGCCCGCGATGGATGACCGCGGCTGCAGGCTGAGAAATGGCTAGCGAGGCACGGTCCGCGGCCTCCCCCGCGGCCTGACCGCGGCGATTTGCCTTGTTTCCGAGCCTCTGTCGTTGCACGCGGCGATGGCTCGGTTTGTTGTGTCTCCCGCGTCCCGTGGCCTCCAAAATTAGCGAATTCTTGCCATTTTCATGTATCGACTTTCTCGCACTTGAAGTTGCTCATATTTGTTTCTTCAATTCTTAAGTTTATAATATAATGGTCGTATATATATTCGAACTCCAACTATTATAATGTAACCCGCTACATAACTCATTCATTTGAGAATATATAATCAATCTTTTCCCCCAAAACTTTCTTCATTCACACCATGAGTGCATGGATAATTTGGAGCTCAACATCGATTAAAATTTTGATTTCTTTTCCATTACTTCACGACAAAAATTGGATTCCCTTTGGAACCGATCGACAATGTTTAATCATTCGTGATTACATTTTTAATACTTCCCAAAATATAGAATAATACTAAGTTAGGATTGCTACGCTACTCCTAAGTCAAAAGGTGAATCGCTTCTTTTCTTTACGGATGGAATACTTCATCGTTATCATCCCATGCCGGTAAATGAGCTGCGGCGTCTTGATTAAATTGATATTGCACCTCGTCGATTAAATTCCAATCTTCATAATCGTGAGCCTCATGACCTACCACTCCTAGCTCGGGTTCGGCTAGACCTCCATTTAAGTTTCCTTCGTTGTTTCCCGGTGGCGCATCGTTCATGGCTAGTAGGGCCTCATCGTTCTCCTCCCATTCGTTTAAGTTTCCCATCTCATCCCACATCATGGGGTCGTCGTCGAGTCCTAGTTGTCCTTGATCGTCTTCTTCGCCTTCCTCTTCCTCCGGTTCCTCTTCTGGGTCTTCTTCTTCTTCGGGGTCTTCTTCTGGGTCTTCCTCGTCTTCGTTGGCGGCTTCCATCGCTTCATCTTGAGCCGGTGGTTGGTGTGGGTCCTCCGCTTGATCCATCTCTTGGATGTTGACCTTGTAGACTCTTGGGACTCCCCTTCCTCGAACTCCATCCATGACGTAATCGACCACGCTCTCTTCATATCCGGGAGGCATTCTAGGTCCAGGGCCATAGGGTCCAATTGGTGGTTCACCCACCTCGTCGTCTTGGGTCCAAAGTCGTTCCATGAATCCGTCGGCATCGGCGAACACAAGGTTTTGCTCCACAAGTGCTCGTAGGAAGTCGTTTGCTTGCTCCCAAGCCCATAGTCGCCAATTAACGGGTAAGATCTCCATGAGCCTTACGATTACTTGGGCATCGTTGATCCCGTATTCCTCCACGGAAACCCAATCGTTGCAAAATTGGTTGACTAGTGAGTGCACATTCGGTTCGTTGGCGTAGTTCCTGTTGAAGTAGAGATCGAGCATTGGCCTTCGGCGTGTTTCATCGCGAACTTGTCGTCCTAACACGTTTCTAAACATGGCTGCGAGAACGAGATCGGTTGGGTTAGTCGTGCGGAATAATATCAATTAATTAATACAAATAAAAGGTATTAAGGTATGATGTTTCACATCGGTTGTGATGAATTTTCATCACGATTAAGTATATATATTAAGGTTGTCCGAACAATGCAAATGCGAAATTCTTTCGCATTACATAATATATAATAGGCTAATAAAAATCTAAAAACAGAAAATCCAACAATGCATGACAATAATTTTATTTATCTCAAAATCAATCTCATCACAAAATTTCAACTACTATATAATCATGCAATTAACAATCCACCAAGTGTATATCATATCATTCAAGAAATTCACATGTTCCATATCTAATCATGCTTTCCAAATTCGTGCTTCACAATTCACAATCAATATATAATTTTAACTCATCAACTCTTAAACTCATGCTTTCCTAAAATATTTCGATTTACAAAATATGCTCCCAAGTGGTACTTTAAACCGTAAATCATGCTCCTTTAAAATAATATCAAGCTTCTATTAAACCTTTATGCTCAAATGTTTTAAAAAGTTTTAAGCCCATAAAAGCGTACCTTGATGTTTGATGACGGTGTGGCGCGTTATGGAGAGGGATCGAGCTTTAACAACGGTCACAATTTCCGAACCAACAAAGAACACAAAATGGTTCCAAATTCTCATATAATTCAAATAATGCAATCGATGGCATGTTTTCAAGATTATAGAAAGAACATGGATTTCGAGTTCTTGCATAAGAAAGAATTTGGCTCAAAATTTGCTATCTCTTTAAATCAAAGTATGGATTTCCAGGAAATCAAGATAAGAGATAGATTCAAAGCAACCAAGTCAAGAGATATATATAAGCATAGAGAAATCATGGAAGTTTCACAAAGGATCCAAATAAGAGTCAAGTCGAAAGTAAGGTGAGCATAGATAAAACATGGAAATTCTACAAGGAATCCAAACAATTATTTCAAGAAGCTGAGAATAAGGAATTTAGGGAATTTCACAAGGAATTCAAACAACTATTTCAAGAAAGCAAGCATGAAAAAGTGATGGGAATTTCAAAGGAGTTCAAACAAGTGTTTCAAGAAGGCATGCATGCTCATACTAAACAAGTATCCAATCAAGGTTAGAAATGAATAAATCATGGAATTCAAATAAGCATGCATTAAAATGGAAACCTCGAATCTAAGAGGTCAAGGTATCGAGCCAAATAAAATCCTACGCTCTGATACCACCTTCTGTCGCGCCCCAAATCGGGCCTATGCGACAGTCCCACGTGCGACACAATGCACGCTAAGGGAAGTTGTGGTTTTAAGAAGAAATATTTATTCATGCGGAAGCAAGTAAAGAATCGATCGAAAATGAAATAAGATAATGAGGTTTAAATAAATAGTTCGCAGCGGAGATTAGAATCAATTAAATGCTTACAAGCATGATGAGGCAATAAGTTAACATATGCTTGAAAGGAAAAGCGATAAATAGTTCGCAGCGGAAAATGGAGTCAAATAATTGACACAAGCATGATGGAACAATATTTTAAGTCATGCTTGAAAGAATGCAAAAGGGGCACATTTCAATTTAGAATGCAAGTACAAATGAGACTATGTATGAAGACATAGCCCGTCGCTTCGATACCGTAACCAACAAATTAAATCATGCTAGGAGAAACAAGAACGATTAGCATGCTTAGGCAAGAATGAACCATATGAGTAATAAGAGGTTTCATGAACTCGCATTTAATCAATCAAGCCTTCAAGAATTCAAATCATCTCAAGATTTAAAGGAAGTGCGAATCAATCATTCAAGTGTTTGAAAGCTTAGAACAAAATGAGATTGAGAAAGTTTAGATCGTAAATCCAAGTAATCATGGGGGTGCAATACATGCCATTCAAAAGATATGATTAAAAGCAACATGGATTCGAAATTAGTACAAACCGAATAATTAATACAAACATGAACCCATTTCGGTTTCCTCCTTCGATCCCCTCCTCATAACGTCACCTTCACCTTCATCAATTGGTACCTACATGCAGGGAAAACGCACATAGGGGCTAAGTACACGAATGTACCCAGTGGACACGGTGTCCCGAAAACAAATACATATATATATCATGAAAACACCGCACACTCATGCATAATACAAGTTTTTATTGAAAGCCTCATGTATATGCACAAAACATTTTCCTCACTTGGGAGCTCCCACTCAACTTAGACACCACATAATCATTTTCCCAACATATCAACATTTCGTAATTAACATGATCACATAATCACAAGGGGTAAGATAGGAGTGGCCACTCGCTATCTACCCGGTAAGGTTTAATCACCCTTACCCAACCGGTAGTCTTAGTACTATCCGGGCTAATGCATTAGGCTTACAATACCACGGGGGTAGCCACTTCCCCGATCCAACACATCTCCAAATATATCATTCATCCACCAATTCATATCATCATAATAATCATACGGTGCCAAAACAATTTTGCGGTGTAACATGCCTTTAAAACAAAAGAATCATTTTTTTTTTGGAGAAAACATTTGACAAAACCATTTGATAGGATAAAGTAGTGCCCACCTCAAATGATTCGATGGATCCAATTACTTAGTTCCGCTAGTTGATGCTTCCTTCTTGGAGATTAAAGTACCTAATTAAAGTTTGAATAAATTACTACAATGTCTTCGACTTAAAATAATTATCTAAGTTCTTAAATCAATTTAATTCAATTATTTACCCAATTACAAATTATGCAATTCGAAAAGTATAAAGAACAAGATTCAATGACTTCTAAGTTTTATTCTATTAAACAAGATTCATTAACTTAGTCAAATTATTAAGCTAGTTAACAAGTTCATACCAACATGCTATATTAGTTATTAATTAAGGATAATGAATTTAGTGATCTAGTTATCAACTTATTATTAATCTAAAGCAATTATTTTTAATTAACTAAGTGAACCATTTATGCATTTAGGCCTTAGAAAATTTTAGTGAAATCTGAAAATTAATCAAATTATTCTAAGTCCAAAAATATGAGTTATTACCTAGTTAACTAGTCCATTTTCAAGATAACAACAAAAATGATCTAGATATCTAATGAGGCTGATTTTAACTTTATAAAAACAAGGTTTTAAAGTGCACGTGCTCGAAGTGACGGTTTGTTAAAATGATTCTTCATTTAAAAACGGTGAAGCCTAACATAAGCAATTTCCTAATTAACTTTCAGCAGTTTCAGATTTCAGGAGTCAACTTCCCGAATTTTTAATAATTAATCCACTAAGTGAAAAGATCTGATTTTCCTACAGAGTACTAATTAACATGTCTAGAGTTTATATTATAAAAATCAGATTTTTCCAAAGTCCAGAAATATGTTTTTAAGGCCGTGTAATTTAAACAGCCAGAATCTGCCACACATTATTAAAATGCTTCAAACTCGAGTTTTACAACTCCGATTCATGAAATTCCAAATTCCACAGATTCCTAACTCGTTCTAGTTTATACAGTTCTAAAATTAACTCAATCCAACCATCACAGAATCATCCGTACTCATTTTAATCTCTGTCCAAAACAGGGCATGCTCTCAAATTTCATCAACACATGATTTCTCAACATACATGCCATTATCTCATCTCCAAGCTTCATATATATCATATTCAGATCCATCTAAGTTTGAATATCAACTTTAAACATGAAAGGTCATGATTCTCAAGCTTGATCTAACATGCAATCATATATATGTGTTCTATGCTCATCAATGTGCAACATATATCAAACTTAGGCCTAGGCATGTTCATCTAATTCATTTCCCTTAAAAATTTAATTTGTGACTTCTTGATCCTACATGCAATCACATATTCATAACAAGGAAGTCATAGGGAGTGTAGAAATTGTCTACTTGAAGGGAGAAATTCACAACAATAGTTCTTTCAAATTTTCGAGTTGCTTCCAACGTCTTCTAGCTTAAATCTTTGCATATTCGTGCTCCTCTCCTCGTGGGGATCGCGTTTCTCCTACTTGAAGCTTGGTTCCACTTCGTGCTTGAGATCAATATGCTCCGATCATATGGCTTCTTACGTCATTGCGTAGAGGAGGTTGAGGAGATAAGCTTTATGTAAAAATGGAGGCTCAATAGGTGGGGGAAGGGTGGGATATGGAAGCTTCAAGGGGCTGTTTTTGGAGGTGGTTTAATGGAGTTTAGAGAGAGACATGATGCAGGGAAATATTGGAGAAGATGGAGTGAAATGGTGATGTGATTTTTTTGGAAAATCAACTAAAATGAATTTGGTTAGTAAAATGGGGGAGGGGATCGATTTTGGTGAGGGAGATATGAGAGGGTGGAGTGTGATATTAGTCTTGCATGCCTTGATTGATAGTGTGTAATGATCACAACCATACTTTCCATGTTTGCCCTCTAATGATTTGAATTTCATTTTGTAACTAATTGCCCTTGTAGGTAAATAGCCAAAGTAGAGGCTAGGGCAATCATAACACTACATATTTGATGGAATAAATATATCCCATGATCTCTAATTAAATTATATCACTATGGTCTTGCATCCGATGATTAAATAAATGATATGGAAATTTTTCTTTCTTCGAACTCTTGCCTTGGCATTTCGAATCGTCTCAATCGGACGTCGTATGAATATTTGGGCATAAAATAATAATATGGGTCTTCCCATATTTAATTAAATTCTTATCTTTAAAATGGGAATAATATGGCTAATAAAATCAATAAGTAGAGAATTAATTATTCCAACAACTCGATCATATGTCCATTGATTCGCAATTAAAATCGATCATCATCTCGTGTATATATATATGTGTATGTCGAAAATAGTGGGCATCCCATTCAATGGAATTAAACTCCGGAATTTGCCTCGGAGGTGATATCGATATAATATAAATATTTTCCGGACTAAAATTCTCATCTCGATATTTATCTCGATAATTATGAATTAAATAAGGAGATATACATGGACTTGCTGAATTAATTAGTTGGGCTATTTTATTTATTCTCATGTGGGCTCCTATTTAATTTGGTCCAACACATTAAATAAATAGAGTCCTCTTAGCCCAATTCTCCAATTAAATAAAAAGGCTGGGCTTCAATAATTAACTCGGCCCGATCGCATCGCTACGACAATAATAAATATTACCGAGTCAAATAAATTATTCCGATCATCATCCGTGATTTATTTATCGGATTTCACTATTCACCCTCGCGGCTATAATTCGGATATCGTAGAGAAGTCGCTTGATGATATTAATAATATAATGGTTGTAGGGACATTTGCTTCGTAAATTATTAAATAAAGGGTTGGAAAAATACGGGGCGTTACATCCTACCCACCTTACAAAAATTTTCGTCCTCGAAAATTGAAAGTCTACTGAAATAGCTCGGGGTATTTTTCTTTCATCTTCTCTTCGAGTTCCCACGTAGCTTCTTCAACATCGTGATGTTTCCACAGTACTTTCACTATCGGTATACTTTTCGTGCGGAGCTCTTGAGTTTTTCTATCGAGGATTGCTACTGGCATCTCACGGTAATGGAGGTCCGATTGTACATTCACCTCACGATGATGGATAACATGTCTAGGGTCGTAGACATATTTGCGGAGTTGAGATACGTGAAACACGTTGTGAATGTCGCCCATATTTGGCGGCAGGGCCAATCGGTAAGCTACCCGGCCCACTTCTTCAAGGATCTCGAACGGACCTACATATCTTGGCTTTAATTTCCCGTGCATCCCAAAACGAGTCACTCCTTTCGAGGGGGATATCTTCAAGAAGACCTTATCCCCTATTTCAAATTTCAATTCACTGCGGCGGGTGTCGGCATACGACTTTTGTCGGTCTTGTGCTTCCTTGATCCTTTGTTTGATCTGACGGATCGATTTAATCATATCTTCTACCTCTTGAGGGCCAAGTGCCTTCCTCTCGCCTACCTCATCCCAGTAGAGAGGTGACTTGCACTTTCTGCCGTATAGTGCTTCGAATGGTGCCATCTTGATGGTTGACTGATAACTGTTGTTATAAGCAAACTCAATTAGTGGTAGGACTCGCTCCCAATTCGCTCCTTGATCGAGTATGACTGCTCTCAACATGTCCTCTAGGACTTGAATCGTCCTTTCGGATTGTCCATCTGATTGAGGATGATAAGCAGTGCTGAAATTTAGTTGAGTCCCTAGTTCTCTTTGCAAGCTCATCCAAAACCTGGAAGTGAATTTGGCATCTCTGTCGGAGGTGATGGAGTTTGGTAACCCATGCAGTCGGATTACTTCTCGCACGTAGATCTGTGCTAGCTTTTCGGCTCCAAAAGTTATCTGAATTGGTAAGAAGTGAGCGCTCTTGGTCAGTCGATCGACAATTACCCATATGCTCGTATTCTTTTTCTGTGTCGCTGGCAGACCGGTTACGAAATCCATAGCTATGTGCTCCCACTTCCACTCAAGTATTTCTAATGGTTGCAATTTACCGTACGGGCGTTGATGTAGTATTTTGACTTGTTGGCAAATCAGACAACTCTCCACGTACTCGGATATATCTTTCTTCATACCTTCCCACCAAAATGATTGCTTCAAATCTTGATACATTTTGGTTCCTCCGAGGTGAGCGGTATACGGAGTGTCATGCGCCTCCTTCATAATCTCTTTTCTTAGACCCTCGTCTTCGGGTATGCAAATTCTTCCTTTGAACAGTAAGGCATTATCTGGTGCCTCGGCGAAGTCTCCCTCTTGGCCTTGTCGAACTTTTACTCGGATCTTTTCTAACGATTTGCTCTGCCTTTGTAGGTCAATGATCTGTTGTCTCAGTTCGGGGATTACTACTATGGCGGCTAGACATCCACCTTCTTCCTTTGAACTCGGTATGATGACTTCAAGTCTGAGTTTTTCGAATTCTCTGATCAAGTCCTCAGATGCAGTCAAAGAAGCTGCGCTCGCATAGCCTTTTCGGCTTAGGGCATCGGCAACTTTGTTAGCTTTTCCGGGATGGTAGTTGATTGTTACGTCATAATCTTTGACTAACTCTAACCATCGTCGTTGCCTCATGTTAAGCTCCTTCTGCTCGAAGAAGTATTCCAAGCTCTTATGATCTGTGAATATTGCACATTTAACACCGTATAAATGGTGTCTCCATATCTTAAGTGCGTGTACCACAGCGGCTAGTTCTAGATCGTGCGTCGGATAGTTAAGCTCGTGTGGTCTTAATTGTCGGGAAGCATATGCTATCACTTTCCCACCTTGCATTAGCACACATCCCAATCCATTCTTTGACGCATCGGTGTAGACCTCGAAGTCATTTCCATCTTCAGGTATAGCTAGTACAGGTGCAGTGGTTAGTAGCTCCTTCAGCTTTTGGAAACTTTTCTCACAAGCTTCCGACCATTCATACTTTGCACCTTTCCTTAGTAGTTGCGTCATTGGCCTTGCTATCTTTGAGAATCCTTCTATGAAACGTCGGTAGTAGCCTGCCAAGCCTAGAAAGCTCCGGATTTCATTCGGATTCTTAGGTGATTTCCACTCTTGTATTGTTTGGATCTTGTTAGGATCGACCTTTATCCCTTCGGCGGATATGACGTGCCCTAAGAACATAACTTCCTTGAGCTAAAATGCACACTTGCTAAACTTCGCGTACAATCTCTCGGCTCTTAGTGTCTCCAGAACGATCCGAAGATGCTCTTGATGCTCTTCCTTCCCCTTAGAGTAGATCAAGATGTCATCAATAAACACTATGACAAATTTGTCGAGGTATCGGTGGAAAACTCGATTCATCAAGTCCATAAATACCGCAGGGGCATTTGTCAACCCAAACGGCATCACTGTGAACTCATAGTGTCTATATCTTGTACGGAAAGTGGTTTTCGGAACATCTTCTGCTCGAACCCTTAACTGATGATAACCGGATTTGAGATCAATTTTCGAGAAGACTCCGGCTCCCTTGAGTTGATCGAATAGGTCATCTATTCTAGGTAGGGGATACTTGTTCTTCAGTGTCAGTTTGTTCAGCTCCCTATAGTCAATGCACATTCGTAGTGATCCGTCTTTCTTCTTGACGAATAGCACTGGGGCTCCCCCAGGGTGAAACACTGGGTCTTATAAATCCGAGATCCAAGAGTTCTTGCAGTTGAGCCTTCAACTCTTGTAGTTCTTTCGGTGCCATTCTATACGGTGCTTTTGACACTGGTGCTACTCCGGGTTCTAATTCGATCGTGAACTCTAATTGACGGTCCGGTGGTAATCCAGGTAGTTCTTCGGGAAATACATCCTCAAATTCTCGAACTATGGGGACATCTTGTATCTCTTCCTTCTTGTTTTCGTCTCCATCGAGCCAAACAAGGTAAGCTTGGCTTCCTTCCTTATTCAGTTCTCTTATTGCACTTAGTGCCGACACAACGGGTACTCTTCGCCTCTTGCTAAAACCATAGAAGTTGATGATCTTCCCCGGTGGAGTCTGTGAACGAAACCTTCCTCTCCTAGCAATCGATTATCGCCTTGTTTTTGGTTAGCCAATCCATACCCATAATAATATCGATGTCGGCCATGTCCATAACGTTGAGGTTTTCGATTGAGATATGGTCATTTCCTAGTTCAACTGTTACATTTGGACAACATTGGTCTATGGGTACTGTTTCTCCTGTGGGTGTCACTACGTCTAGCGCTTTTTCTTTCCTTACAGTTTTTAGTTCAAGTAGATCTACACATGCTTTTGAGATGAAAGAATGCGAGGCTCCGGTATCAAATAATATAATGATAGGCATACTTGAAATCTGGCAGATACCTGTGAGGTTCTCGGCATCCTTTCCTGCATCGTCTCCCTGAGTCAGACAAAAGGCTCTCCCTTGACGGTTGGCCTGTGGTGGTAGTTGTGGCGCTTGGTTCCTGTTCTGATTCTGTGGAGGTGCATTTCTTCTAGGTGGTTGCGCCCTATTCTGACCTGCTCCAATCGGCTGAGGGTTCCGATTATAGTTATTGTGTCCATTGTTCGGACACCTTGCAGCAAAATGTCCAACTCTCCCACAGTGGTAGCAAACGTTATTCCTGGCCATGCATTCTCGACCTAGGTGGTCTCTCCCACAACGATTGCAGTTGCTTCTGATAGGGGCAGGAGCACGGTTAGTCTGGGGTGCTCTCTGGAAGTGTTGGTTCCTAGATTGGAACCTCTGGTTTCCTTGCCAAGGCCTCTTATGTGCTTGGTGGTTATGTCGAAAACCTTGACGTGAAGGGTGTTCAAACCTCCTCTTGTTATCCTGTCGAGGTGGTTGACTGGGACATGCCTGCACCGATGTATTTTTAGGCAAGGTTGCCTCTATTGCCATTGCCCTCCTCAGTGCAGACTTGTATGTCAGTCCCTCCAAGCAAGCTAGTGCAGTCTGAATTTCCCTTCTCAGTCTGGATCGGAACCTTTTCAATTTCTTGTTATCCGTATCGATATGTTCCGATGCATATTGCGACAGTGCACAGAACTTACGGTCGTACTCTTGTACGGTGTCCCTTCCTTGCTTCAGATTCATGAATTCTTCTTCCTTGCTCAGTTGGTACATTTCCGGGACGTACCTCTCATATAGTTCGGCTTTGAATTCTTCCCAAGTAACAGTAGCAGCCTCCTCGTCAGTGAGGGTGCTCAGATGGCTCTCCCACCAATAATCTGCTTCGCCTTGTAGTTGATAAGGCATACAGATCATTTTCTCCTCTTCGGTGCATTGGAGGTAGCGAAAGATTCGTTCCATGCCCCGCACCCAGATGGCGGCTTTCTCGGGGCTTCCAGTACCGTCATAAGTAGGCAGTTTTTGTTCAGAAAATATTTCCCCAATCTTTCGAGGAGGAGGAGGAGGTGATGCCTCTTGTTCTCTTTCCCCCTGCTCCTCGCTTTCCTCATCCTCTTCCTCATGGATTTCGTGAAGATTTCTCATACGGGGTCGGCCTCTTGGCGGCATTCTATGAAATAGGCACAATAAATGTCAAACGCAGTTGACTAACGGATTAGTTTGCGAAAATAAACATTCTTATACAATTACTCGCGTATTCCTTGATCATCAATCATGGTTACAATCAATCATGTGGTATTATCATGCTATAGCGTATCTCGCTATTCATTTCAATTCTAAAAATTTAAAACATTATGCATGCCCGGCTATCATTCGTTTTCCACTTCGCATTTCGATAAATCACCTTGATAAAATAAGATTAACTAATACAATAAATATATTTTCGTACGCCTCCAAGCTTGCTATCACTCCCCTTTTTTTTTTGGAATTACGACTTGATGCATAGTTCGATCCGCTAGACTTGATTCGGAGGTTTTCCCCATACTATGATTTGCAAAATATCATATAATTATTTGTTATTCATCGTTGAGTCTCGTAGCGCATGTTTACGAAAACTATTTTTTTTATCTTCGTTTTCTTTATAGGTCGTGTCGCGGCCTGTGATCCTGCCAACGGTGAGCCTGTGGCATTTTGCCTTGTTTTCAGGTGTCTGTCGTTGCCCGCGGTTGGAGACCGCGGCATTTGGCCGTGTTTCGGGGCCTCTGTCGTTGCCCGCGGTTGG
>JAPKLW010009505.1:0-12191 GCA_026898455.1 Plectranthus barbatus | reverse complement strand
TAATTTTAATTAGCAAGTATTGAGATTTTCAAAATAACCAAAAAACCCAAAATTTGATTTTCCCTAACCAGAGTTTTGAGAACTAATGTTTTAGTACTTAGGATTTTTCGTTACTTCTTTCCCTGTGGGATCGATAATTTTCATTTGCCGCTATATTATTAGCTCTGCTAAGTTGCTTGTTAAATAATTTAGCGATCAAATTTTGGCGTCATTGCCGGGGAAAGAATAGAATTAATCTTACTATTAAAACTGTGATCAAAATACTGATTTAGGGTGTAATTTTTGTATTTTTCATCGTTCACGTCGATCGACGTGCTTTCTCGTCGATCGATGCATGTGTTAGTACCCTATCGATCGATGCCTTTTGTACTTTCTGATTTTCAATTTTTCAAATTCCAGTCCGTTTCGTGTACTTTGCAGTCTTACCTCACTACCTCCTTTTGCTGTACAGGTAGTGTATGAGTACAAGAGCTAGAGGAAAGGACCCGCTTTATTACTACCCGGACATTGAAGCCACTTGCAGAAAGATCCGAAAGAATAAGCGTGCTCAGGAAAGCTCGAGTAATCAAACAATGGAAGATAACGTACCACCGCCGGTTATTCAACCGCCCCCACCAATGCTAACTGCAGAGGAGCAAGCTGTGCTTCTCCAAGAAGTTCAAGCTATGAGGGCACAGATCCAACAATTCAACCTGGAGAGAGACCTCGAGAGGAACAATCTGAATGGAAGGGATGTTCGCCATAACCCACTGTTCGATGACAATCTCGATAATGGAGAGGATGACGACCCGAATCCACCAGAGGAATCTGATAATGAGGAAGAAGAGGAGGCCATGCAGAACCGATACAAACCTCGATTCAAGGAGACAAACTTCAGAATTGGCATCAATGCCAACAATTTTGAGCTGAAGACCGGATTGGTGCAGATTGTGCAACAAAATCAATTCGGAGGAAGAGCCACTGAGGATCCTTACGCACATCTGGATAAGTTTCTTATGCTCTGCAATACTGTCAAAATCGGAGGGGTCAGCAAGAGTGCCATCCGAATGCGTCTGTTCGCATTTTCTCTGAGGGATAAGGCACAATCTTGGTTTACTGCACTGGGCAAGGGAAGTATCAGCACATGAAATGAATTGAGGAATGAGTTTCTGGAAAACTTCTTCCCACCAAATGTCATCAGGCAGAGAAGGAAAGAAATCATCAGGTTCGCTCAAAGACCCGATGAAAGCTTCAGTGAAACGTGAGAGCAATTCAAAGAGCTACTGAGGTCTTGCCCCGGACATGGTTTTCCGCCAGGAGAACAAGCAGAAGCATTCTATGAGGGACTCAATGAGAAGACCGTCAAGTTGGTGGACACCACATTAGGAGACACCATCATGACAAAGAGCGGAAAGAAAGCCATGGAATTCTTCCAAAAGATGGCCAACAACACTCAATGGTGGTCCTCCAATCGAACTCGGCCTGTGAAAGCAGTCGAAAAAGTGGTGGAAAAAGTTGCCGAACAACCTGATTTGGCAACTGAGTTGAAAAATTTAAAGGAAGAGTTCGCCACACTGAAGCAAGAGAAAACTGCCGCTACAGTTGAGACGGTGCAAGTTCCACCTGATGGCGAGGGTGCCGAAGTAAACTTCATTCAAAGGGGCGGTTATCAAAACAACTACCAAGGAGGATATCCGCAACACAATCAGCAGCATAACACGCCTTACACTTATAATCATGCGAGGAATCACCCTGGATTTTCCTACGCAAACCCTCAAGCCGCGGAGCAGCCACCACTAGGATTTGCCATGCAAGACGGGACAGTTGTGGAGAAGAAAAAGCCAAATCTCGAGGAGATTTTGGCTAAATTTTTTGAAGGATCCACTGATACGGTAGCCTAGCTAAAGCAAGAAATCTCGGAGGTGAATTCTAAGGTTGACCAGATGCAGAAGCATGTGCAGATCATTGAGAACCTAGTCAGTCAGATTGTCGACACTCTTGGAACCAAACACAAGTCGGGACAACTTCCGACTAACACTCAGGTCAACCCCAAAAACCAGAATCAGAGGAACCAAGTGAACGCCATAACTCTGAGAGGGGGTAAATCCTATGAAGGGCCAACGCAGGCAGGGAAAGATACCCGGGAGGAAGGAGAAGCCGAGCAGAAAGAAGAAGCCATCGAACACGAGATCCCGTCGACCGACGTAGGGTCTCCATCGATCAACGCAGCTCCTGAGGCCACGTCGATCGATGCTGATCTTCGTCGATCGACGTCAGCCCCTGTTCCACCTCTGAAGAAACTGCCTCTGGCGTATCCGCAGCGGTTTGCCAAGACAAAGATGAACGAGAGGTATGCACGATTCCTGGAAACAATGAAGAAGGTGCATATCAACATTCCATTGGTCGAAGCCTTGCAAGAGATGCCCGGATACATCAAGTTTCTGAAAGATATGGTCTCTCAGAAAAGACCCTTCTTGGAGCATGAGACGGTCAATCTCTTCGAAGAATGCAGCACCATTATTCAAAAGAAGATACCGATCAAAAGGAAAGACCCAGGATCCTTCACAATCTCTTGCGTGATCAGAGGAGAAACCCTTGGTAAAGTCCTCTGCGATTCAGGAGCATCAATCAATCTGATGCCGCTGTCAATCTTCAAGCGGTTAAAGATCGGAAACATCAAGCCCACTACAATCTCACTTCAGATGGCCGATCGATCAGTTTCCTACCCGAAACGCATCGTGGAAGATGTGCTGGTGAAGGTAAAAGATTTCATCATTCCAGCCGATTTTGTGGTGCTAGACATGGAAGAAGATCGAAACATTCCTCTGATCCTTGGAAGGCCATTCCTGAAAACTGGAGGGGCATGGATCGACATTCGAGACGGCAAACTAACATTCCGAGTGAACAATGAGTCAGTCACGTTCTCAATCTACAAGGCAATGCAAAAGCACAATTAAGGAAGCTATCAAGAAGAATGCCACATGATTAACTGCTTCAGCCCGGTAATGTCTTCTCCCTTCGTCTCTCTCAAAAGTGAACCGGATTTTCTGGAAAACTGCCTGCAACATTCGTTGTTCTCATCAACAAATCTGGACGAGGCAGAAGAGGGGATCCTGGATCAGGTTGTAGAGCTGGATGTGTTCGAGGAGATAACTCGAGAAAAAGAAACCAAGAGAGAACCGCTGCCTAACCACTACCGTCAGAACCGGCCGAAAGGAGACAAGGGGAGGAACAAGTCGATCGACGCCCCTTCAAAGACCACATCAATTGACGGGACCTCTCCATCGATCGATGCTGACCTTGGAAAGCCGATTTTCGACTCCGATCCACCACTTCTAGAACTCAAGACGCTTCCGGCACATCTCAGGTATGCATTTCTGGGTTCTGATGACACTTACCCTGTTATTGTTTCTGCCTATCTTACACAGGGGGAGTTGGACAAACTGCTACGAGTCCTACGGAAATATAAGTCCGCCATCGGATGGACTTTGGGAGATATCAAGGGGATCAGCCCTTCGTTGTGCATGCATAAGATTATCCTTGAAGAGGACGCCAAGCCAAAGAGAGAAGCACAACGACGACTGAATCCCATCATGCAAGAAGCCGTAAAGAAGGAGGTTCTCAAACTCCTTGATCATGGCATGATTTACCCTATTTCCGACAGCAAGTGGGTAAGCCCTACACAAGTAGTAGCCAAGAAAGGGGGGATGCAGATAGTGAAGAATGATGATGGAGAGGAAGTGGCGACAAGACCGATCACGGGATGGCAATTTTGCATTGACAACCGCGCTTTGAACACCGCCACGTGCAAGGATCACTTTCCTCTTCCCTTCATTGATCAAATGCTCGATAGATTATCCGGTTACCATTTCTATTGTTTTCTTGATGGTTACTCAGGGTACAACCAGATAGCTATGACACCTGAAGATCAACACAAGACGACATTCACCTGTCCATACGGAGTATTCTCCTACCGTCGGATGCCCTTCGGATTAAGCAATGCACCGGCTACCTTCCACAGATGCATGATGGAAATCTTCCACGACTTGATCGAAGATGTCATGGAGGTTTTTATGGATGATTTCTCTGTCTTCGGTAGCTCATTCGACGTTTGTTTGCAGAATCTGGCAACTGTACTCGAGAGATGCACCGAGACTAACCTTTGCCTCAATTGGGAGAAATGCCACTTCATGGTGCGAGAGGGGATTGTGTTGGGACATCGAGTATCAGCTGAAGGACTTGAAGTAGACCGAGCCAAAGTGATAGCCATTGAGAAGATGCCACCGCCAACTAACGTCAAAGCCGTCTGAAGTTTCCTAGGCCACGCCGGATTCTATAGGAGGTTCATCAAAGACTTCTCAAAGATATCTCGGCTTTTGTGCAACCTGCTGGAGAAGGATGTTTTCTTCGTGTTTGATGATGAGTGCGTAAAGGCATTTGAGAGACTGAAAGAGGCACTGGTGACTGCGCCAGTCTTGACCGCGCGTGACTGGGATGAGCCCTTCACATTGATGTGCGACGCCGCGACTATGTTGTTGGGGCAGTCTTGGGACAACTGAAAGGAAGGCTCTTCCATGTGATTCAATATGCCAGCAAGAGCATGAATCCGGCGCAATGCAACTACACCACCACGGAGAAAGAAATGCTTGCGGTCGTGTATGCCTTCGACAAGTTCCGGCCTTATCTTATAGGCTCGAAGACAATTGTCTACACCGACCATGCAGCCATCAGATACTTGTTCGCAAAGCAAGATGCCAAGCGAAGACTGATCTGGTGGATACTGTTGCTGCAGGAGTCTGACTTGGAGATCAAGGACAGAAAAGAGAGCGAGAACATGATCGCCGACCACTTGTCAAAACTCGAGCCACGGTCAAAGGAGATGATCAGTAGATGATAATCCGAGAGACATTCCCCGACAAACAGATCTACGCCATGAGGGATTTGAAAGAGATGTACGAGTCCAAAACTCCATGGTATGCAGACTTCGCCAACTACTTGGTTGGCGGTGTACTTCCTCCGGACTCTTCTCCATATGCAAAGAAGAAGTTTCTGCACGATGTCAGATTCTACTATTGGGAGGATCCCTATCTGTGGCGTAGATGTGCTGATGGCGTCATCCGCCGCTGTGTGCCCCAGTCCGAGTGGCAACAAATCTTCGAAGCCTGCCATTCATCTCCTAGTGGTGGCCATCATTCAGCCAACCAGACGGCATTCAAAATTCTCGCCAGCGGGTTCTATTGGCCATCTATCTACGAGATCTACCGTGGATGGATTACGAGCTGTGATCGCTGCCAAAGGACCAACAATATCTCACAGAGGAATGAGATGCCACAGACGCCGGTTATTGAAGTCGAGATCTTTGATGTTTGGGGGATCAACTTCATGGGACCTTTTCCGCCATCCCAGGGGTTCTCATACATTCTTCTTGCAGTGGACTACATGTCGCGATGGGTTAAGGTCGTTCCAACAGTCACAAACGACTCCAAAGTGGTCATCAAGTTCCTGCAAAAGCTCATAACGAGATTTGGGATGCCAAGAGCCTTGGTAAGCGATAGGGGATCCCACTTCTGCAACAAATGGCTCACCACTCTTCTTGTAAGGTACGGAGCCAAACACCGAGTCACCACTCCATATCATCCTCAAGGGAATGGGCTGACAGAGTTGTCCAACCGAGAAATCAAACAAATTCTGGAGAAGACGGTGAAGCAAAGGAAGGATTGGGCGGCAGTACTTGATGATGCATTATGGGCTTACCGCACCGCCTACAAAACACCCATTGGGACGTCACCGTATCAACTGATTTTTGGAAAGTCCTGTCACCTGCCAGTTGAGATGGAGCACAAGGCTTGGAGAGCAGTGAAAGAACTGAATCTTGATTGGAAGGCAGCCGCAGAAGAGCGAGCCATGGCATTGAACGAGCTTGAAGATTTTCGGGATGAAGCCTACAAGAACAATGTCATCGACAAGAATCGAGCGAAGAGATTCCACGACATGAGGATTCGCTCACATATATTCCATTCTAGTGACAAAGTCCTCCTCTTCAAATCCCGTCTTCGATTCATGCCCGAAAAGCTGCAGTCAAAGTGGGCCGGATCATACACCGTGATCTGTCAATTCATGAACGGTGTAGTTGAGTTAGCCGGCCAAGATGGGAAGAACTTCAAGGTGAACGGGCAATACCCAAAACCATACAACACCCCACTTCAAGTCGAAGCGGTGGAAAAGTATTACTTGAGTTGCCCTTAAATTGACAGGTATTGTCGAGCTAGCGACATAAGACCAAGCACTGGTTGGGAGGTAACCCAACAGTTTACTGCTTTCTTTATTTCTGTTATTTTAAATTCAGTTGAGTTGAGTCATTTGATTTTCATATTTTCAGAATTTTTTTGAATTTTGTCGGGTCCAGTCATCTGTCGGGGCCACGTCGATCGCTGCCTTTTGGCGTCGACCGACATGTGTTTCTGGTCTTCGTCGATCGATGCCATTCTTCATCGATTGACAAGGAAATTTTTGGCCATGTCGATCGACGGGGGTGCCTCATCGATCGACGCGAACAATTCAGACCCCTGATAGAGACGGGTTTAAAACCCAAAAGCCCTTATTCTTTCCCTCACAAACACACACGCACGATTTCTCTCCTCTCCCAAAACACTCCCCAAATTTTTTCTCTCCAAATTTGTCGCCACAATCCACAGTATGTATCCTAAACCTCTCATCTTCGATTATTTCATATGCTTTTAAGGATTTGAGAATGATTTTTGATGAAATTGAACTTGGAGCCCTTGTTTCCATTTTTTTCATTTTTGTCGATTTCGTTGCTATTCATGATGATTATTCGATATGGTTAGTCGTTTTAGTCGATACACTTGCTTATCATGGATTTGTTGCTTTGATTTCATTGAATTTGACGAACATGAGTTTGGGGGATAATTCTTGTTGGTGGTGTTGCTCTTGTCATGTTGCTTTGGGGTAAAATTCTTTCGAATTTGGATGCAATATGCTAAGATAGGAGTTGAATTGCATGAATGTCGAATCAATTTTGCATGGGGTAGATACATTTTGTGGATAATTGCACATTTTGTCATATTGATGTTTGGGAATTTTTGTGAAGATTATTGATGAGCTTTGACACTTTCCCTACTACCCTTGCAGTTTATCATGGAGTTTTGCCCAACATTTGCAAACAAGGTTTATGAGAGACGCTTCAGAAAACTCTCAAGTGACGAGTTCACCATCCGGCAGACACTCTACCCATGCCCGACTACAATGGAAAGGCTGGGAATTCAAGCTGATGTGGAGGCTCTCCTGGAGAGAGTAGATTGGAGTGCATGGATGACAGAGCGGTGGCCCACGTACCCATCGCTTGTCCTAGAGTTTCTGGCCTCACTCCATGTCTATGAGGTTCAGCCGGAGTCAAAGCCTACCACCATAGCCTTCCAGCTTCTGAACGAGCACTACGAGATGCCAAGGGACAAGCTTGAAGAAATTAGGGGAGTCCGAAAAGGGGGAGACGGGTTTCTTCCCTCGAGTTTTGACATTGCCCGCTTCTGGAGCCAAATTGCAGTCGATGCTAAAGAGGATTTGCGGGAATTTGACTCGGGGAACTTGAAGGCTTCCTCCATTGACAACCCAGTCTTCCGGTATCTCCAGAGATGCTTGGGGGTGTCCATCACCGGCAGACACGAGAGCGACAAGGTGAGAGTTGGGGAGCTGTATGCCCTCTACTGTATGCTGACGGGAGAGGAATTCAGCTTCGCGGCGTTGGTCATGGACCATTGGAGGCATCAGATCAAGGCCTCCAAAGGCGATATTTGGAGCGGGGGATTGATCACCCCGATTGCGGAGCATGTGGGCATTGAATTGACCCAGATTAAGGCGCTCGAGGACGACAACCGAGGCTTTGGCACCGGGGTTTTGGTGAAGATGTTGATGCTTTCACCCCGGGAGTCAGGGTGGTCCCTGAGGATGTCCAATGGGGACCGGTTTCCACTTCCACAGAGGGTCCTCACTCACGTCACTGATTATCACTTCCGTGATAATTGGTTGATAACCACACCCGCCAATTTGAGGCTCATGGTCGGAGCACATGGAGGACCCGGTACCACAGGACTTCGTCACCGCCCGCTGACTCGGCCGGACCAGCGACCGCCACAGACTCCCTCAGCCGAGCCCGAGGATGAGGAGCCAGAGGATGAGAGGCATGATGGAGGAGGGGGGCACATTCTTGATCAGACCAGTGGACATTTGTTCGGCCACTTCGCGGGAGAGTCTTCGTCTTCTGGGGTGGATCTAGCGATGATCTACCAGTTCATACAGCAGTAGGCTGCTTTGCATTCAGAGGAGCATACCCGGCAGGCGGATTTTTGCCAGCACGTGACCACGAGGCTCAACACCCTCGACATGCAGATGCAGCACCTCCTCTTGAGCACCGAGCCCGACTCTGTCTACCTCCAACGCCAGAGAGAGCGCCAGGACCGCCGGCGGCGACTACCTGTGTGGCCATCTCCCGATGTTGAGATGGAGGACCCTCCGGAGAAGGAATGAGGTACCGTTTCCTTTTTCCTTATCTGACTTTCAAACTTGTCCACTCCTTTGAGTGAAACAAGTTTTGAGGGGATGAGGATCGAAAAAGGGAAATGTTTGTTTTTTTTCCTGCTTTATTTTAATTTTTCGTTGTTTCGTTGTTTTCTATTTTTGTTTTTCATTTTTTGTTTTTTCTGAACCATCACCATCCTTGTTCTTTTGCTTCAGTGTGACCAATTGCTCTCTGCAAGGTTTTTCACTCAAAATTAGTATTTTTGAATTCTTGATTTGTGGTACTTGTTCTGTGTTGAATAAGTGTTGAACTCTTGATTTGTGGTACTTGTTCTGAGTTGAATAGTCTTGAGCATTGTTTTAGGAGCTTTTGAACATAGGGCAGTCGGAACTACTTTTGATTTTGTTGGTGTTGGAATTGATTACTTGTCTTTCCTTGGAATTGAATTGTTGATTGTTAATAGAGATATTTGCTTATTAAGAATGATAATCTGTGTGATAGAGTAGCCGATGATAGGAGCTATTTTGCTTGATAGGTTGATCTTTGAAGTATAAATTTTTGCATGATAACTGTTCGGAATTTGGGTAATTATTGAGGAGTAACGCAAATTTCTACCCTGTGAGAAAATTGTGCCATCTTTTCGTTTGATGAGTGACAAGGTTATTAGATTTACTTCCTAGAATTTGACGAATTTCTCTCTTGAGGTTGCATTAAGTGTGGTTATAGGGAGAAAATGATTTTAGGCATGTTCTTTCGTAGCCCATCTCCCATACACTAACCTTTAATTGCCACTTGTAGCCCCTTTGAGCCTTGAAAATTTTTCTTTCTTTGATTAAGAGGGTTGATGGACAAGAAATTGTGATTTATTTGATGGTGTGAATTATGGGATTGTGATGTGAGGTTGTGTGCAAAAATAGGGGTTCCTGTGGGTAAATTAAAAAAAAAGTGAACATTGGTGAAAAAGAATGAAAAGAGAAGAGAAAGAGAAAATTTAAGAAGAAAAACTTCATATGTGTAGTTCACAAAAGTCAAAATAAAGCTTAGAACCCTGAAAATTACAAAAGAGAAGGAACAAGATTGTGTGTTAAAAGAACAGAAATCATGTGGGCAAGATATGCTAAAGACTTGGTGTTTGAATGTAATATTTTGAGTCACTTAGCCAAAAATATCCTACCTCTTAGGTAAGCCACATTACAACCAAATCAAGACCTTTCTGATTCCCCGAAAAACCACACTAACAAGCAGTGGAGAGATGAGAAATTTGTCAAACCTATGGTGAGGTAAACTAAAACTTTGAATGAGTGAATTTCAAGCCCTTTACTTGATTGAGCGATGAGGGCAAACACTGCCCGGTGAGGTTCCTCCTCAATAATTTAACAATGAGAATGTGTTTGGATTGCATGATTTATGTGAATAAGTGATACTTAGATTGCGAAAGAAGCTTGTGAAGCATTGCACACTTGTATCTGCATTTGATTAGATTTCTTTTCTGTGAATTGATCAAGGACGA
Source organism: Plectranthus barbatus (assembly GCA_026898455.1). Taxonomy (NCBI): domain Eukaryota; kingdom Viridiplantae; phylum Streptophyta; class Magnoliopsida; order Lamiales; family Lamiaceae; genus Plectranthus; species Plectranthus barbatus. The sequence goes on along the minus strand of JAPKLW010009505.1, from coordinate 2,166 downwards.
TCAATGGTTAAAGTTTGGGGGAGTTGATAAGTTAGGATTTTCACCAACTTATTTGATTGTTCTTTGACTAATTGTGTGATGTTCAGATTGTTTTTAGTGTCTTTTTCGTGCATGAATTGGCTTTTGTACTTGTAATGTCGTGTTTGATGAATCATGCAGGTTTTTGGTCGAAAACAGAGAAGAGTTGGATTCCCAGTTTCAGGACCATGTCGATCGACGGGGATGCCTCGTCGATCGACGAGGAAATTGGAGAAGAAGCGATCGACAAAGGAGAAGGAGAAGGAGAAGGTCGATGGAAGCAACAAAGCCCACGTTGATCGACGCCATTCCACGTCGATCACGAGGGTGTTTCATCAGCGTCGATTGACGCTATTCTCCTACGGTCGACGCTGATAAGTTCATTATTTCACTCACTTATCTATATTATTTTCCTACTATTTTATGTAGATTTATTGAGTTTATATATATATTTTATGCATGATGTCAATATTAGGTGGTTTTAGGTGTGTTTTCATGTTTATGCAGGTTTTTAGGCCTAACCTCACGAGAAAACCGTTCCGGAAGCAGTGACGTGTAAGAGTAGCAATGAAGAGTTCTTCCACAAGAGGAATTCGAGCTATTGGTGCATGGCAATGGATGATGCTTTGAGTTAGCTCTCCAACGCAACTGGAATCGGGTCAATCGGAGTTCGGAAGAGGAAGTTATGGCCAAAACCGTGAGACCGCGCAGACGAGGCAAAGAAGGCACAGTGCTCGACGAGGGGAAAAGGAAGATCGACGGAAGCAAAGTCCGCGTCGATCGCTGCCAATACTCATCGATCAACGAAGAGGTTCCAGGCCCAGCGATCGACGCCAAACAGCCCTGATCGACGCGCATGCGGGAAACCTAATACGGATCTGATTTGGAGATTAATGCATATCTAACCCTAGATACTGCTAGATACATCTTTCACCTATATAAATACTCATGTATAATTCATTTTTTTTTAGAGAAGAGACTTAGAGCAATTACAAGATTTAGTATTGAAGAATTTTTAGAGTTTTATGTTTGAAGACAAGTTCCTGCGGGAAGATTTCCAGATACAAGTTTCTATGCAATTCAGGTTTTATTTTTCCATGATGAATATTACCGTGAATATGTGTAACTAATCTCTTCCTCAGATTCTAGGGTTTCGAATTATCAATGTATACATGTTTTGATTGATTGAATAATTTTCCCTTTCCCTTCGTAGTTTGTGAAATCTGTGCTTATTCATAATCTTGATTTGTTGGCCACATCTTAGGATTATCTAGTTGATTACTTGAGACGTAACTGTGATAGTTTTCAATCGAAAAAGATTTTCACAATATAATCTGATTTCTTGTCGTAACTGAAGGAGATTGATTGTAGGAATAAATCTGTAGATCTTTGGAGTTAGTTAATTTATCTTGAGACCGAGCGGAGATAGGTAATTAATTAATCTACTTTACAAATTGTCCAACAAAGAAGTTCGTAATACTTTTCTGATGTTTCACTACGAAGAGGAATAAAAATTGGGAATTAATCGATTCATTCATACATGTCATACTTGATAGGTAGATATCCCTGGAATCTGTGCTTCTCTTATTTGAATCTAAAAGCTTTTTAAATTTCCTGTTTAATTTTCATTAGCAAGTATTACAATTTTCAAAACAACCAAAACTTTTTAATTGCTTTTCCTAACCAGTGTATTCAAGAACGTCTGATTTAGTATTTAGGATTCTTCGTTGCTTCATTCCCCTGGATCGATAACCTTAGGGTTTACAAATTTATTTGCCACTATTTCTATAATTAATCTGTAGAAATTATAGTGACCAGACGCGCATGCGGGATTCCTAATCTGAGTCTGCTTTGAAGATAAAGGCATATCTAATCCTAGATACTGTTTGATACATCTTTCACTATTATAAATAGCCATGTGTAAATTCGTTTTTAGGGTGGAAAATTTTAGAGCAATTAAGAGATTATAGTATTGAAGATTTTTAGAAGATTTCCAAAGTTTTAGAGTTTTTATGTTTGAAGACAGAGTTCTGTGGGAAGTCAATCAGACCAAAGTTTTTATGCAATTTAGGTTTTATTTTTCTATGATGAATATTATTCTGAATATGTGTAACTAATCTCTTCCTCAGATTCTAGGGTTTCGAACTA
>JAPKLW010009504.1:0-12191 GCA_026898455.1 Plectranthus barbatus | reverse complement strand
GTACATGATTTTCCCTCGTTGCACTATCCTTGTGGGATCGACCAACCATTGGGTTGTCTTATAAATTTATTTGCCCTTTGCTATAATTTGTATGCAGATTTAGCATCGATCAAATTGGTGCTGTTGCCGGGGATAGTCAGACGGCGAGTCGTTACTGGATTGTTTGAAGAACTTCTGAATTGGGTTATATTTTCTTAATTTTTAATAATTTTCGAGTCATTTCTGCTTTTTCGTGTGCGTGTGTGTTTGAGTCGCGTTTGTCTCGGCCAAGGTGAGTCCCACCATGGTCGAGACGTATTTCTCCATCCCGGCCGAGATAAAGTCCAAAACGGCCGGGACAGACTGATTTCTTCCTCGTTTTCTGTGCAGGTGCATGAACACGCGGAACAAAGGAAAGGCACTTGAACCTTTCATACCAGAAATCGAAGCAACCTGCAGAAACATTAGAAAGACTATGAAAAAGACTGAACTTCGAGATGGAAGCGAATCAAGAAGCCCCTCTGCAGAACATGACACCAGAGGAGCAGAGGCAGTTTGTGAATGAGGTGCAACAACTGAGGGCGCAACTTCTTGCAGCCCAAGCTGCCCAAGCCGAGCAAGCAGCAAGATTGGCGGAACTGAACGAAAGGCAGGTCATGGTGCCACAGAGGTCTATTCTAGACCAATTTTTACCACAACAGGATGAAGCAGGATTCAGGGTTGGTATCAGCGCCAACAATTTTGAGCTGCGCACAGGGCTGATACAGATGGTGCAACAGAACCAGTTTTGGGGGAGAGCCGTAGAGGATCCGTATGCCCACCTCAACCAATTCATAGAGGTGTGCGACACGATAAAGCAGAATGGAGTCCCCCAAGACGTCATCAGGATGATACTGTTCCCGTTCTCACTCAGAGACGAGGCGCGGTCCTGGTATGCTGGCTTGATAAAAGCCAAATTGGGACATGGGAGGAGCTGCGAGCAGCATTCCTCACCAACTACTTCCCACCGAGCCTGTTGCTGAAAAGGAAAGCTGCCATCACCACATTCAAGCAGCTCTATGATGAGTCACTGCATGAAGCCTGGAAGAGGTACAAGGAGCTCCTGCGACTCTGCCCTGGACATGGAATTGATCTCGAGATGCAGGTCTGCCACTTCTACGAAGGTCTGAATCCTCACATGAAGGAATTGGTGGATGCATCTGCTGGCGGGATCTTGATGAAGAAAAGTGGAGCAGAAAGTATGAGGCTTCTAGCAGACATGGCACTGAACAGCCACCAATGGCCTACTAAGAGACAGATTCCTGTCAAAGCTGTTGAGGCCAAGATAGAATTTGATGTGGTCGCGGAGGTGAAGAAGCTCCGAGAGGAAATTGAGAAGCTAGGGACCGCAAAGGTGGCTGCCAATCCTACTGAGCCATGCATGGCAATTGTTTCGGTGGACGCTGACTACATCAACCGAGGAGCTGGCAGTTCATCTGGAGCTGCGAATTGGGAGGTAAACTGTATTGGAGGTGGTTATCACAATAACTACAGAGGTAATCAGGGGTATCACTATAACCATGGGCGCTCGCACCCTGGTTTTTCTTATGCTAATCCTACTGCTGCAGAACACCCTCCCCCTGAGTTTGATGTAGGTACTGGAGGCGAAATTGTGGAGAAAAAGAAGTCTGTGCTGGAGGAAACACTTGAGAAATTCATAAAGAGCTCAGACAACAGATTCGGCAAGGTGGAAAATGAAGTGAAAGGAATGGCCAATCACATGCAACTGATGACAAAGCACCTGCAGATGATGGACACCCAGTTGAGTCAGATTGCCGCTACCTTGGGAAATCAGCATAAGCCGGGGCAACTGCCGAGCACAACAGAGACAAATCCAACAAAGTCAAAGCCAGTAAATGCCATCTCGCTTCGATCTGGAAGGAGATATGAAGGCCCGAGCAACCCGGAAGGAGGACAAAGTGAAACAGAGGTGGAGAATCATGAGCAGAACATCTCTGTCTCGGCCGAGATGACCCCCATCCCGGTCGAGACAGACGGACGCAGGATGGCCGAGGCAGAAGCTAGCCCGGCCGAGACAGAAGATGCCAACCCAGCCGAGACAAGCCAGACACGATCGGGGCAGATGGAGAGCGGGACGGCTGAGATAGATGCATCCCAGTCGAAACAGAAGGCAAAGCAGAGCGAGAAGGAAAGAGAGAAAGAGAAAAGGACTGAGCCGGTTGCTCCCATGCCCTTTTCACAGAGATTCGCGAAAAAGAGGGAAGATTCTAAATTCAAAAATTTTGTTGAAAATCTTAAAAAAGTGAACATTAACATTCCTCTTATTGAAGCTCTCAGGGAAATACCCGGTTACATGAAGTACCTCTGAAGACTGATGAGCGAGAAGAAGCAGTTCATGGAGAACGAGACTGTGAGGATACATGAGGAGTGCAGTCTACTGTTGCAGAAGCAGATCCCCATCAAGAGATCGGATCCAGGCTGTTTCTCGATACCTATCGAGATCGGAGGCAAAGAGTTCCAGAATGTGCTGTGTGACACCGGGGCGAGAATCAACCTGATGCCCTGGTCCATTTACAAGAAGCTGGAAATTGAAGAGATGAGAGCTACTACGATTACTCCCCAGATGGCGGACCGATCTGTGTCCAAGCCGAAAGGTATTGTAGAGGATGTACTTATTAGAGTTGGTCATCTAATTTTTCCTGCAGATTTCGTTGTCCATGAGATGAAGGAAGATGCCAACACCCCCATTATGATTGGTATATTATGTACAAGGTTTATTGGTTAATATACTGGGAATCATAATTGTTGTATGTTCATCTCCTGTCTGAATTAACAAACATGTGTCGCAAACACAATTGTCCTCTTATCTCGTCGATAGGGAGATCATACGGTGTGTAGAAGATCACGGAAGATCGTATGGATCGTTTGACCTAGCGAGATATAAACAGTCATCACAGCTGAGACAGTTCCAGGATAAACTGTCGGTGTAGGCTGCAGCATATGCGGATAAGCATCTTATCTTGGATGTCTTGGTATGCTGGTGTGGGGTACACATTGATGAGGACCTAAGTCGAGATCGATTCTTTTATCTGACATTAAAAGAATCTAGATCTTTATGACTCGATGGAATCTTAAACCTATATGAGGATACAGAAGTATACATATATTGTATGTCACTTTGAGTTGTAGAAAAGGTTCAAGTTGAACCTGTTCTTCTACAGTCTCGGGTGACATCAATCTGTGTATGACTGTCTGGTATCTGAACTAGGTAACCACATCCAGTATAGGATGGTGACATTCCCTGAACAGCTCAAAAGGTTCGTTATGCTAAAGTCCTGCAGGCTGATTAAGTTCAAGCATAAGTGAAAAGGTTTGAGTGGATTGATTCAGGAATTAAAGATGTTAATTAATTAAATAGCTTGTCAGAGCTTAAATTAATTAACGAATGTCTGTAACCTTAAATGTGGGGATAAACCGAGTCCAATGCAACCCGTTCCTCAAACGTGGTAGCAAATAGGTAGGACAGTATTGATTCTCTGGTGGCATGAATCAATATTAATTAATTAATTATATTCTGGGTTGAATATGGGAATTAATTAATTGATAGGCCTTATTTGCTATTTGCATTCTGGTCCCTGGTCTGGCCCATGATAACTCAAGCCCAATAGAAGCCAAGAATTTCCTATAAATAGGCCTCAGTACCTCAGAACTCAAAGCACCTACTTCTCATAAGATCACAGATTACACACAGCAAACCAGAGCCTTGGGAGCTGCTAGTGATCGATTGATATTGAGTTTACGAGGAGGAAATTCTGCTTCTCAACCGGGCAAGGGATCTGATAGAATAATCTTCACCAGATTTTCAGATTGAGTTGGGATACAAATCAGAAGATCAGATCAGGAGGATTCTTCTTCTCTCTCCTCTTAATTTTCGAAAATATCTTATTATTTTCTTAAGATTAATTTCCTCAATCTGTTAGGAAATTAAATCTTGGTGCGTGGGAAGGATCAAAGGGCATCTCTACGCACGCGTTCTTCATCGTTCTTCAATCCAGGTATTCCGCACAACCTTCTTATGCATAATAATATAGGAGCATGCTAGGATTGTTCATAGGCATAGCAATTTATTTTTGATATTCCAATTAACGATCCTTGGCAAACGGACTTCGTGATTCAGTTCACGAATCCCTTCAATGGCACCATCAAACAACAGTACAACTGAAATAACATGAGACACAAAAACACTAGAATTTGTGAAACCAAAAAGGAGGTCCCCCAAAAACAAGAAAAAAAGAGAAAGCAAAAAAGAAAGGCAAAGAAACTACGCACGCGATTAGGAGAGTGGGAAAAGACCTTGCAATCAAAACACACGAAAGTCTACTCAAACAAATGACAACACACCATTGACTTAGCCGATCACACCATGCATACAATTTACAGACGACTCCATCAAACGCAAGAAATACCAACACAAACAAAACTACACAAAGCACACTGCAGACTAAGGATCAGAAGTAGCTTATTAATCCAAAAAGAAGATCAATGCATCGACAACACGCATGACACATGAACCAAACTCAACAGATAAACTTTCAACACAAAATTGAAAGCAAGATGCAGAACATAAATTTAATGCGAATGCTCCGGCTAATGAAAACGCTAAGAAACAAAGAAATGAATACTAAGCACACCACATATTAGAAACAAACATCGCAATAAACACGACAGCCAACACTATACCAACCCCGAGTTATTAACCACGCATAAACTATCAATAACCAGGAAATAGGAATATTGGTCACCTACGTGGTTGAAGGAAGTCCAAACCCTAAGCTACGCTAAACTCAACCGTTCACTCCTTACATGTATTGAAAGATGCACGCACAGGCTATTTGGAAGAAAAAAGGCGAAAGAAGAAAAAGCAGAAGGAGGTGAACCTACCTGAGAGACAAACGGTGGTTGAGCAACAAAACAGTTGTCAAAAGGTTGCCAGAACAGTAGCAACGCGCCGGAGAAGTAATTCACGGCGGGAATTGCGGTTGATTGGAGAATGAGAATGTGAAGAAGAGAGGTGGTTTTCCCCTTTCTATAAGGAACCCGTTCGACTTACAGAAATTGCCCCCAGAGTTGGGCTTATTTACCACTTAGCCATCCGTTGGGAAACAAAATTAAAAACCGCTCAAGGTTAAAGCTCGATATCGAGCACCCTTGGAGCTTGCTATCGAGCCACAACACTTATCGGGCCTAACCCGATCTACGAAGCTCACAATTTCGTTTCTCACTTCGCAGGTGGAATTTCGGCGCAATGGACACCATTAACGGGGTGTGGGGCTTCCCTCGGGAACCCACGCGTGTCTCATGGTCCGCCAAAACTCCCCTTGCCAGCGCTCCCCAGAGCCTAAACAGGATGCACGAACGAGAGAACCGCTCCATGCAAGAGAACATTATCTGGAATGATTCTGATCTGCGTGGACTCCGAACCCATACCTTGGCCCAAGGGGCGGCATTGCGGTGCCACCTAGAATGGTCATACGCTTGCATTCCCATGGAATCTTCGTACTGGCTAGGAGTAGTAACCCGGCTACTCCCTATCGGAGTTGCTCTCTTTGGAAGCACCTCCCAGGCCCCGAGGATAGTCTCTTGGATGCCTCGAGCATCCGCATCCTATAATACACACATCCGACCAGAGGTTTTGATTCTAGTGTCTACCTAAGCTAGACCCCGAAATCAACAGGGGCTATTGTTGGGGCCAGGCCCACGAGGCCAAAGCCCCAAAAGTAAACTGGCCCAAATGACGGCTAGACCAAAACGATAGGTCCGCCTGGAGTAATTAAAGATCTAAAAGCACCTAACTATAGAAGTCACCAGTGACCCTTCACACTCCTCGGTGGCGAACACTAGAAAGGGTTGGTACCGAGAAGGCCGACGAAATAACCCTAGGAGCCTGGCGGCGTGCGACCGTTGGAAGCCCTAACCGACCCCGAGAAAGCCGGAGTCTTCCCTATTTTTTGGCGAACGCGAACTGTTCAGATCTAGGGTTAGAGTAAGATATCCCCTCCTCTCATATTGTCTATAAATAGTGGAGGTAGGGCCGATTTTCGGTATCTTTTTCCTATCTAAAAACTATGATGTTACTCTTCAGAATTCTTGAGAGGCATAACTCGAATAAAAGAATCAATTCCCACTGTCTTACTTATTTTATTCTTTACTCGTTCATTTCATTCGAATAACTATTTTTCTTGTTGTTTATTTGTTGTTGTTTAGCAAAATTCCAAGAGCTCTATTTTCTAAAATTCGAACCTCAACACTGCGCAATCAATTAAAACAAATATATCATGCAAGAACATATAATAAAACAAATAAAACATGTCCTCGTGGCCTCCTGATACAAATTACAAATTAAATGAAATCTATTACAATTTGGATTTAATTTACTGGTCTTCAAATCTAGGCTCCCGCTACTTGGATTCAGATGTGAATTTATTTTCAAAAAAATGGGCCTCAAATATTTGATCCATTAGAAAACTGGACAACTGGGCCCATGCACCTAACACGAGCTCGAGGTAGTTTGCACATGACCCAATGAGCCAGCACCGGCGAGCTACCGCCATCACTGGGAATCCCATGGAAAATGTGCGGCAACCACACGAAGATTCGCACGGCTCTCTTGTTTGCGCCCCATCACTTCCGACCATCGCCCCCATCGCCAGCCGTCGCCCCAACTTGCCTCAATGTTTCCCATCCACGTCGTCGACTACTACTCGCTGCTGCTCATTGGAGGAATGCACAGGAAGCGCATTGGTGTGCACGCAGGCCGCACTGCTTCTCACCAACGACCGTCCTGTCGCCTCCGTCGTGAGTTGCTGCACCATCGGTCATAGTCGCACGCAAGGGAGGTGACTACCACAATCGCGCAGGCGAGCGGGGAGACCGCATGTGCCAAGAACCCTAGTGTTCCACCGCGCGCGCGCGTCCTACACCGCCCTCTGCTGTACGTTGGTTGTCGTCATCGCCTTCCCTTACGTGACATCGACCAGCATCACCAAACACCATCATCACCTATCCTTGGGAGCACGTTGCTGCCTGGGCGTGCGTGCAGCACGCGGTGAACCCTAGGGTTTCGCCGCAGCTGCGTCTTTACCTCTGGCCGCCAGCCCCCTTCGTCGGTATTGACCCTGCCTTGCGTGATTGCAAGGCCGCCGTGTGTAGTGCTACTACAATTTGAAATATTAAATCTAACCACAAATTAATCTCGTAGATTGAAAAAACGAATTCTTATAAATGGGGGGATTAACTTGAGAACCATGAGGAACAAAAGCCATACAATCCAATAATAATCATACATGGTAATTCAATAACAATAATCATCATGCATAATCATACACAATATTATTTTGCCGATAGCCAATTAATTCAAATGGATCTGATACCAATTGAAGTTATTGTTGGCAGTCTAAATTGTCAATCCATAACCCAGGTTGAAATTAGATATAAAAAATAAACTGTTGTGCTTACGATTAATCTTAGCATGCTCCTATTGAAATGCATAAGATGGTTTATGCAGAATACCTGGATTGTATGAACTGTTGAACAAGTTGCGTAGAGATTTGATCCTCAATCCTCTTTCTTGCACACCAAAATTTAATCCTACTAGATGAAGGAATTAAATATACTACAATTAATAATTAATTTCGAAAAATAGGAGAGAGAATAAGAAATAGATCCTCCAGATCTGGTCTTCAGATTTATATCCCAACTTCGATCCAAAACACTAGTGAAGATTCCCTCTGGATACTGTGCCTATCGAGAATTAGAATTTCCACCCTCTTCTCAGATCAATGTCGCCTATCTACAGCTCCCAAATATTGGTTTGTTGCTTAGCAACTTATGATATTATGGTGTGTTGAGATTTGAGAACCTGAGGGGTATTTATAGGCGAAATCTGATCTCTGATGGGCTTGAGCTTTCATGGGCCAGACTAGGGACCAGTTTGCAAATAGCAAATAAGACCTATCAATTAACTTATTCCCATATTCAACCCAGAATATGAATAATTAAGTAATTGATTCATGACACTGGAGAATCGATACTATCCTACCTATTTGCTACCACGTTATGAGGAACGGGTTGCGTAGGCTCGAAAAATCCCCATATTTAAGGTTACACACATTCATTAATAAATTTGAGCTCCGACAAGCTCCAAAATCAATTAACATCTTTATTCCTGAGTCAATCCACTCAACATTTTTCACTTCGCTTGAACTTAATCAACCTGAACGATTTTAGTATAATGAACCTTTGAGCTGCTAAGGGAATGTCACCATGCTATACTAGATATCGTTACCTAGTTTCAATCACAGACAGTCATACACAAACTGCTAACTCCAAAGATACATATACACAAGTTCGACTAGAACTTTCCATCACAGTATATCAAAGTGACACACAAGTCTTTGTATACCTCCATACCTTTATTTGAGCTTAGGATTCCATCAAGCCATCAAGATTTATATTCCTTTAATGTCAGATAAAGGAATCGATCATAACTTATGTCCTATCAATGCGTATCGCACACACAACCTAGATAAGTCGCTTATTACTGCTTATGCTGCAGCCTATATTGATAGTGTATCCTGGGACTGTCTTAGTTGTGATAACTGTTTATATCTCACTAGGTCCATCGATCTATAGTATCTTCCCTGATCTACTACACACTATATGACCTCCCTATCGACGAGATACGAGGATAAGAGCGTTTAAGATATATATTTGTTAATTCAGACAAGAGATGGACATACAACATTAATAATTATCAGTATATTAACCATTAAACCTTGTACATAATATACCAATCATAATGCCTTCAATATATAAATCCATCATTCTTCTTTTTTGGGACCCATCAAGTTCATATGATGCAATTCGAAATAACCACTACTGTTAGTCATACTCAGTACGGGATGTGATGTACAAGTTTGTTTACCTTTTGGACATGAATCACAAACCTTGTCGGTGTTGAGCTTTAGTTGTGCAACTCCTTTCAAACCATCATACTTGACAAGTTTTTGAATGATTCGAACATTTGCATGTCCCATTTTATGGTGCCATATTTAAGCTTCATCGAGTTTTGTTAGAAAGCAATTTCCATCTTGATCAACTTGATAACAATTATCGGTTAATCTACTACCAATCATAACACAATTGTTATTATCATCATACACCTCGCATGTGTCTTTGTCAAACTTGACCGTAATTCCATCATCACAATGTTGACTTATTTTAATTAAGTTAGTTGTCACACATTTAACATATAACACATGTTTAAGTTTAGGAAAATCTGGAACATTCAGAATTCCTTCACCAATGATCTTCCGTTTCGCACACGACCATATGTAACTATTCCTCCACTTACTTCTTTAAAATCAGATTGGCAAGCTTTATCTCCTATCATGTTCCTGGAGCATCCACTATCAAAATTTCACTCGCCTGCAATGCTAGACTTTAGGGAAGTATAAACAGCTAGACATATTTTATACTCTTTATGACCTTTTTGATTGATCTTCATTTTCTCATCAGCAATTCTAAATCTACATAAAGGTTTTATGTGTCCAAATCTATTGAAGTAATAATACATGAACACCTTAGATTTATTTTCGACACGTGGCTCAATGATGTTAGACTCTGCTCTAGAAAATTTAATAATGTTCTTCTCAGACTCTAACATATCAGGATAAATAGAATATAACTTTTCATAACCTAATCGACTACTATGAGAAGGTTTAATAGATAATATCTCATCGAGTTTTCTTCCTTTGTTAATTTTTTCAAACACAGAGGTAGCGTGACATACCTTACTCTTTAACATACTTACTTCTTGACCCCTTCGAGTTAGTGGTGCCTCAAGTCGAGAGATTTGTCATCTTAGAGATATATTCTCTTCTTTAGGATTTGGGGTCTCATCATTCTGTTCGTCACACCTTTTATCAACTATATTGAAGTAGTGATTTATCTTCTCCATCTCTTTAGGTGGTATTTGGTAAGTCTGATATTCCTAATTATGACATAAGAATAGTGTTCACCAATAGAATGTTTAACATGAGTATTTATGTATTATTTTGTAGCGTTCTCAATTTCAAAGGTGGTAGAGTTTGAAATAGTGTCGCTCTTCTTCTTGTTGTTATTGATGTTGTTTTTGTTGTTGGAACGTTGCATGATCCAGCTTATCATCTTCATCCTCTGACTTTGATTCTTCACTAATAGTTGTGTTAAAGTGGAGCTTTCACTGTCTAAGTATTGTTGGACACTCATTGGCATAATGTCCGACACCTGAACAACCATGGCACTTACAGTGTCAATGTTAGACTTTTCTATGAAAGAATCCTTAACTTTCTTTGATGTATCCTCACTTCCTCTACTTGTGGAACTTGAAGAGTTGTTTGATAAAGTTAGAGGGTGTGGATGATACAGAACTCCTTCTATCTTTTTTTATAGACCTTACAAGATTATTAAACTCGTTGGCTAGCAAAACAAGATTCCGATTGTCTTCATTAAGTAGGTCTTCATCTCATTCCTATTCCAGAATGGTTGTCTTTGGTTTACTTGGTGATGCGTCATGTTTAGATTTTCCAGCGTGTAGAGCTATGCTCTTTTTCTTGTATTCTCGATTATGTTCCATCAAATTCAACTCAAGATTACTTAGAATACTTAACAATACAATAATCTCCAAGGTCGCAACATCTCTTGCTTCTAAATCGCAGACAAATTGATGTTGTACTTTTCTGGCAGCGACCTTAACATCTTGCCGACTTGTCTCTCGTTGCTAATGGGTTCACCTAGAGCATGAGCTTCATTTTGAATGGATGCTATCTTCTCATAGTAAGTGGAAATAGTTTCTTCTACCAACATCCTGAGATTCCCAAATTTTGTGGTGAGTAACATATTGAGATTCATATTTTCCTTGGAGTATCAACTAGGCTTCTAGAGCTTCCGAACAACTCGATATTAACCTAAAACATGCAACATCAATAGATTTAAAATAACATTTAATGCCTTAAAGTTGAAGTTAGAGAAAATTTGTTCCTCAACACTCCATTCTCCTTTAGGTTTAAGTGTGGTAATGGTTTTAGTAGCATACTCCGTAGCTTGAACATTGGTTTTTGGAGGTTCCAACCATCTAAAATAGCAACTCACACTCGATCATCTATACACTTGTATCCTTACTCAAGAATTCCATAGAGAGTAGTTATTTCCAATACTCTCCATAATTGGTGGTCGACTAACAGAGCTTGAAAAATCCATGATAGTAAACTACACTCAAGATGAAACAACTTAGTTCGTAAAAAAGTTGGTTGTTGATGCCAATTGAAAGAATTTAGTGTGCGAGTTAACTATTAATACAGTGGTGTTGAAGTTTTCAACACGTCTGAATTCAATATGCCTGAACAATGTAATGTTAAACTGAATGTTAGAACACAAAAGTATAACAGACACAAAGAATTATTTTTCGCAAGTTTAATGTTTCTAAACTCGCGAGAGCCTTACAGTTAAAAATAGATCTTAATGTGATAACATGTAGCGAAATTGAAATAATAAATATTCAAACCTGTTCTCGGTTCACTCCCTTGAAGTAACTTTAATTTACATAGATGTAGTGTTAGAAACTGAGTTTCAGTTTCCCGTTACCTTAATGTTTTGATGTGTGTAAACTTACTGTAGCTTTAAGTTTTTAGAGTGTGTGAACATAATCCTTGTATAGGAATCATTGAGTTGTAATAGACTAGAAACTGAAGCTGAAGATCGAGTAGTCAGAAAATTTGTTTCTGGAGATGGATTCTAGAGATATCCAAGCTCGAAAAGTTAAGAATTAAGTTTCGGTACTTAATGTGAAGACGTCATGAAACTTGAAGTGATGAAGACAATTATTCCATGCTTGAAACTTAGTTTGTCCAGAAAAGTTAGTTTCTGGAAACTGAGTTTTCCTGAAGAAGAGAGGAAACTTGAACTGACTTTGGAAATGTCAGTTATCTCAAAGAGCGCAAGGAGACACAAGGAATTCAATGTCAGACACAAGATATCTCCAAGTTGTGTCAAAAGTCACTACGAGGAAATGGATCTTAGATTCCTCGGACGAAAACTTAGTCTGATAAGAGCAGGTAGAAGGTACATTGTCAAAAGTGAAAAGCAGACGGTAGAGCAGAGCAGGAAGAATGGAT